>PVKP010042663.1:0-10805 GCA_004027715.1 Plecturocebus donacophilus
CTGGTTTAATTGGAGGCCAAGTGTGGAACTTCTATGTGGTAGCAATAAGAAGTCACGCTCCCTTCCATTGCTGGAGCAATGCCAGATAAAGCATGCTAAAACTAAAGGTTTAAATAAGATACAGAGTCTTGGAACAAAATACAAAAATATTCCATTTCCACTTAAAAAAAGAAAACAAAGCACTTGTCACAACAAAAATAAGACAAGAAATAAAAGGAAACAGATCTTAAACTGAACAACAAATAAAAGGCCATCACTTGTATATCTATGTAACAAACCTGCACCTTCTACAAATGCACCCCAGAACTTAAGGTATAATTAAAAAAAAAAAGAGGAAGGAATTCAGGTAGAGAAACATGTTTAAATAGCCTAAATGATGGTGCTTAGCGAGTCTTGGTTGTAATGGTACCAAATGAGGAAGCCAAAGTTTTCAAACTGCTGCATACTTTGACAAGGAAAATCTATATTTGTCTTCTGATCTATATTTATGAGCTAAGTCAGGTAATACACTTGGTTTACTTATTTACCATTTTTACGCAGTCTGTTATGCACTGTGGTTTCAGATGTGCGATAATTTATATAATGGTTTACTCCCAAGCATGCCTTAAGCAGAACAATTTTTTTCTATGTAGTTCCTTGACTTAATAAATATGTAATATAATCTTTTTTAAAAGGCCATCACTAAATGCCAACACCAAGATTACAGAGAAGGTAGAATTATCTGACAAAAGATTTAAAGCAGAATGGTAAAAAATATATTAGTAATTATGAACAAATTTGAAATGAATGACTAGAGAGCCTCATCAAAGAAATAAAAGATGTAAAGAAGAACCAAATGGAAAGTTTAGAACTGAAAAATACAATAGCTAAAATACAAAGCCTTGCCTGTAATTCCAGCACTTTGAAAGGCCAAGGAGGACAAATTACCTGAAGTCAGTAGTTCAAGACCAGCCTGGCCAACATGATGAAACACCATCTCTACTAAAAATATGGAAATCAGTCAGGCATGGTGGTGCACACCTTTAATTCCAGCTGCTTGGGAGGCTGAGGCAGGAGAATTGCTTGAACCCAGGTGGCGGAGGTTACAGTAAGACAAGATCACACCCCTGCACTCCAGCCTGGGCAACAGAGCAAGACTCTGTCCTCCCCCCACCAAAACACACACAATACAAAGCTCAGTGGTTGCACTCAATGACAGAATGGAGAGAACAGAGGAAACAATCTGTGAACTAAAAGATAAAACAATAGAAACTGCACAATCTGAACAAGAGAAAATATATGCTATTTTTTTTTTAAAGTAATAGAGCCAAGAGACTAGTAGGACTGTAAGATCCAACATTTATGTTATTGGAATTTTGAAAGAAAAGAAGAAAGAGTACAGGGCTGAAAAGCATTTGAAGAAATAATAGATAAAAGCATGTCAAATTTAGTAAGGAACGTAAACCTATCGACTCAAGAAGCAGAATAAATCCAAACAGAATAAATTCAAAGAAGTTAAAGCCAAGACACAACATAATCAAGTTTCTGAACACGAAGAACAGAAAAAAATCTTGAAAGCAGCCAGAAAAAACTGACACCTCATTAGAAGTGACAACTAATTTTTCATTAGAAACCAGGGTGGTGAAAGAAAAGTATCAACCCGGAATTCTAAACCTAAGGAGACGTCCTTCAGGAATGAAGGAGAAATCAAGACATTCTCTATTGAAAGAAAACTAAGAATTTGTCATGAGCAAATATGCACTGAAAGAATGCCTAAAAGAAATTCTCTAAACCGAAAGGAGGTAATAAAAGAACTTCGGGATTCAGGCATGAAAAGGAACACAGTAAGCAAAAATGTGGGATAAAATAGTAGGTTGTTCTTCTTTTCTTGAGTTTAATTCTAAAGTGTTGTTGATAATTGGAGCAAAAATTGCAACACTATCTGATATGGTTCTAAATAAATAAAAAATGAATATGTTAGACAACTATACATGGGAGAGGGTAAACAGATGTAAGAGGTACCACAGTGAAAAATGCATAGCCTCTGTATTTGGCATGCCCTAACTGATAAGTACATAATTAAATAACATAATAAAGGTTTAATTGAAGATGTAACAAGCACTATGAAAGCACAATGCCTAAGTTTGTTTTTCCGAGAGACACGAGCAGCATCTTAACAGATAGGTAAATGTTCGCCAAACAACAGGCAAGCAATCAGAAAGGTTATGTCATTTACCAAACAACAGTTAATTATATAGCACTATGTGTCAGACCCTTTAAAAATATTACATCAGGGCTGTTTATAAATAGCTGTGGTCCACGGCACTCATGGAGAGAAATGAAAGTGACAAGTGAATTCAGCACATTCAACTGAAATATCCAGGTTCTCTCAATGGGACTGACTAGGCAATCGACTCAACCCACAGAAAATGGAGAAAAGTAGGGTGGGGCAATGGCAACCAGGAGCTGCATGGAGCCAAAGGAGCCCTCACCCCCAGCTAAGGGAAGAAGAGAGTGATTGTGCAACCCCACTGATGAAATCACACTTCTCCCATGAATCTTTGCAACCCGCAGATCTGGAAATTCCTTCATGAGCTTTTGCCACCAGGGCCTTGGGTTTGATACACAGAGCTGTGCAAAGTCTCAGCAGAGCAGTCATTCAAGCACACACAGAGACTCGGGAGTTTTACAGTCACCGGCCTCAGCAAGACAAAGTTCCATCTGTAAATCTGCATATGAATGGGGGCGGAATCCAGGAGGCCCAGCGGCATCTTTCTGTTGGTCCCACTTCACAGCACCTCACAAGTTAAGACCCACTAGTTTGGAATTCCAGCCAACCAGTGCAGCCGGCTAAAGACTGCCTGAGACAGACAAGTTCCCAGAGGGAGGGGTGGCTGCCATTTCTGCGGTTAGGTCAACTCAGCCATTCTAGCCTGCCACCTCCAGGGAGTCGAGGAGATGTGGATGAGGAGGAGTCCCCCATAACACAACACAGCTATTGTGCCAGATCATAGACAGACTCCTTTAAGTGGGACCCCAATCCATCCCTTTTACCTAGGCGGGCCCTCCCTGTGGGAATTTCAGCAACTCCATCCAGAGTTATATGGACAGAACTCTGAACTCTCCCTGGGATGAAGCTCCTAAAGGGAGGGGTGGCCAATGTCTCTGCAGCTCAGTCAACTCAGTCTTTCCAGCCTGCAGGTACTGCAGAGTCCAGGTGATCTGGATGAAGAAGGGTTCCCCGTCACTGCAGTATACCTGCTCTACCCAGAGCAACCAGGCTTCTTCTTTAAGCAGGTTCCTGTTCCCGTTCCTCCTGACTGAAACCTCCCAACAGGGATCTCCAGACACCTCCCACAGGAGCATCCAGGCCAGCAACAGGTCAGTGCCGCCTAGAACGGAGCTCTCAGAGGAAGGCCAATATCATACTGAATGGGCAAAACTGGAAGCATTCCCTTTCAAGTCTGGCACTAGACAAGGATGTCCTCTCTGACCACTCCTATTCAATATAGTATTGGAAGCTCTAGCCAGAGCAATTAGGCAAGAAAAAAAAAAAAAACAATGAAAGGATATTCAATTAGGAAAGGAGGAAGTCAAATTGTCTCTATTTGCAGATGACATGATTGTATATTTAGAAGACCCCATCGTCTCACCCCAAAAATCTCCTTAAACTAATAAGCACCTTCAGCAAAGTCTGATACAAAATCAGTGTGCAAAAATCACAAGCATTCCTATACACCAATAACAGACTAACAGAGAGCCAAATCATGAGCAAACTCCCATTCACAATTGCTACAAAGAGAATAAAATACCTAGGAATTCAACTAAAGAAGGATGTAAAGGACCTCTTCAAGGAGAACTACAAACCACTGCTCAAGGAAATAAGAGAGGACAGAAACAGATGGAGAAACATTTCATGCTCATGGTTAGGAAGAATCAATTTTGTGAAAATGGCCATATTACCGAAAGTAATTTATAGATTCAATACTCTCCCCATCAAGCTACCAATGACCTTCTTCACAGAACTGGAAAAAACCACCTTAAACTTCATGTGGAACCGAAAGAGAGTCTGCATAGCCAAGACAATCCTAAGCAAAAAGAACAAAGCTGGAGGCATCATGCTACCTGACTTCAAACTATACTATAAGCCTATAATAATCAAAACAGCGTGGTACTGGTACCAAAACAGAGATATAGACCAATGGAACAGAACAGAGGCCTCAGAGGCAATGCCACACATCTACAACCATCTGGCCTTTGACAAACCTGAGAAAACAAGCAATGGGGAAAGGATTCCCTGTTTAATAAATGGTGTTGGGAAAACTGGCTAGCCATGTGCAGAAAACAGAAACTGGACCCCTTCCTGACACCTTACACTAAAATTAACTCCAGATGGATTAAAGACTTAAACATAAGATCTAACACCATAAAAACCCTAGAAGAAAACCTAGGCAAAACCATTCAGGACATAGGCATAGGCAAGGACGTCATGACTAAAACATCAAAAGCATTGGCAACAAAAGCCAAAGTAGACAAATGTGAATTAATTAAACTCCAGAGCTTCTGTACAGCCAAAGAAACAATCATTAGAGTGAACTGACAACCAACAGAATGGGAAAAATTTTTTACAATCTATCTGACAAAGGGCTAATCTCCAGAATCTACAAAGAACTAAAACAGATTTACAAGAAAAAAAACAAACCCATCCAAAAGTGGGCAAAGGATATGAACATACACTTTTCAAAAGAAGACATTTATGAGGCCAACAAACATACGAAAAAATGCTGATCATCACTGGTTATTAGAGAAATGCAAATCAAAATCACGTTGAGATACCACCTCATGCCAATTAGAATAGTGATCATTAAAAAATCTGGAGACAACAGTTGTTGGAGACGCTGTGGAGAAATAGGAACACTTTTGCAATGTTGGTGGGAGTGTACATTAGTTCAATCATTGTGGAAGACAGTGTAGTGATTCCTCAAGGACCTAGACATAGAAATTCCATTTGACCCAGCAATCCTATTACTGGGTGTATACCCAAAGGATTATAAATCATTCTATTATAAAGACACATGCACACGTATGTTCATAGCGGCACTGTTTACAATAGCGAATACCTGGAACCAACCCAAATGACCATCAATGATAGACTGGACAAGGAAAATGTGGCACATATACCCCATGGAATACTATGCAGCCATAAAAAATGATGAGTTCATGTCCTTTGTACATGGGTAAATCTGAAAACCATCATTCTCAGCAAACTGACACAAGAACAGAAAATCTAACACTGCATGTTCTCACTCATAGGTGTGTGTTGAACAATGAGAACACATGGCCACAGGGAGGAGAGCATCACACACTGGGGTCTGTTGGGGGTGCCGGGGAGAGACAGCAGGTGGTGGGGAAGTTGGGGAGGGAAAACATGGGGAGAAATGCCAGATATAGGTAATGAGGGGATGGAGGCAACAAACCACATTGCCATGTATGTGCCTATGCAGCAATCCTGCATGATCTGCACATATACCCCAGAACCTAAAGTACAATTAAAAAAAAAAAAGACAGACATAGGTTCAAAATAAAGGATAGAGGAAAATTTACCAAGCAAATGGAAAACAAAAAAATGCAGGGGTTACAATCGTAGTTTTTAACAAAACAGACTTTAAACCAACAAAGGTCAAAGAAGACAAAATGGGGTACTATATAATGGCAAGGGTTTCAATGCAATAAGAAGACCTAACTATCTTAAATATATGAGTACCCAATACAGGTACCCAGATTCATAAAGCAAGTTTTTAGAGACCTACAAAGAGACTTAGACTCCACACAATAATAGTGTGAGACCTCAACACCCCACTGACAATATTGGACAAATCATTGAAATAGAAAATTAGTAAAGATATTTGGGACCTTAACTCAACTCTGGATCAAATGGACCTGATAGATATCTACAGAACTCTTCATCCAAAAACAACAGAATATACATTCTTCTCATCACCACATGACACATATTGTAAAATTGATCGCATAATTGGAAATAAAACACTCCTCAACAAATGCAAAAAAAAAATTGAAATTATAACAGTCTCTCAGGCCACAGCACAATCAAATTGGAACTCAAGACTAAAAAATTTACTCAAAAACACATAACTACATGGAAGCTGAACAAATGACTGCTGGGCAAATAATGAAATTAAGGCAGAAATCAAGAAGGTCTTTGAAACTAATCAGAACAAAAAGACAGTGTGCCAGAATCTCTGGGATGCAGCTAAAGCAGTGTTAAGAAGAAAATTTATAGGACTAAACACCTACATCAGAAAGCTAGAAACATCTAAAATTAAGAACCTAACAACACAACTAAAAAAACTAGAGAACCAATAGCAAACACCATAGCTAGCAGAAGACAAAAGATGACCAAGGTCAGAGTGGAACTGAAGGAGATAGAGACATAAAAAAACCCTTCAAAAAATTGATGAATCTGGAAGATATTCTTTGAAAAAATTAATAAACTAGACAGACTGCTAGCTAGACTAATAAAGAAGACAACAGAGAAGAATCAAATAGCAATGCTCAGAAATGATAAGGGGGATATTACCACTGACCCCACAGAAATACAAACAGCTATTAGAGAGTACTATAAACACCTCTATGCACATAAACTAGAAAATCTACAAGAAATGAGTAAATTCTGGACACATACACTCTCCCAAGACTGAACCAGGAAGAAATTAAATCCCTGAGTAGACCAATAACAGGTTCTGAAATTGAGGCAGTAATAAATAGCCTACCAACTAAAAAAAAAAGGTCCAGGAACAGAGGGATTTACTGCTGAATTCTACCAGAGGTACAAAGAGCTGGTGCCATTCTTACTGAAACTATTCCAAAACATGAAAGGACTCCTCCCCAACTCATTTTATGAGGCCAGCATCATCCTAACACCAAAACCTAGCAGAGATACAACAAAATGAGAAAATTCAGGCCAATATCCCTGATGAACATCAATACAAAAATACTCAGTAAAATACTAGCAAACTGAATCCAGCAGCACATCAAAAAGCTTATCCACCACGATCAAGTTGTTTCATTCCTTGGGTGCAATGTTGATTTAACATACATAAATCAATAACTGTAATTCATCACATAAACATAACTAAAGGCAAAAATCATGTGATTATCTCAATAGATGCAGAAAAGGCCTTCAGTAAAATTCAACATCCCTTCATGTTGAAAACTCAATAAACTAGGTGTTGATGGAACATACTTCACAATAATGAGAGCCATTTATGAAATTTATGACAAACCCACAGCCAATATCATACTGAATGGGCAAAAGCTGAAAGCACTCTCCTTCAAAACTGGCACAAGACAAGGATGTCCTTTCTCACCACTCCTATTCAACATAATATTGGAAGTTCTGGACAGAGAAATCAGGCAAGAGAAAGAAAAAAACGGGTATTCAGATACGAAGAGAGGAAGTCAAACTCTTTCTGTTTGCAGATGATGTGATCCTATATCAAGAAAACCCCATCATCTCAGCCCAAAAGCTTCTTAAGCTGATAAGCACCTTCAACAAAATCTCAGGGTACAAAAACAACATGCAAAAATTGCTAGCATTCCTATAATGCAAAAACAGACAAGCAGAGAGGCGAATCATAAATAAACTTCCATTCACAATTGCTACATAAAATATAAAATACCTAAGAATACAGCTAACAAAAGAAGTGAAGAACCTCTTCAAGGAGAACTACAAGCCACTGCTCAAGGAAATCAGAGAGGACACAAACAAATGGGAGGACATTTCATGCTCATGGATAGGAAGAATGAATATCATGAAAATGGTCATACTGCCTGAAGTAACTTATAGATTCAGCGCTCCTCCTGTTAAATTACCATTAGCATTCTTCACAGAAATAAAAAAAAAACTATTTTAAATTCATGTGGAACCAAAAAAAGAGCCTGAATACTCAAGACAATTCTAAGCGAAAAGAAGATCAGAGGCATCACACTACCTGATTTCAAATGACACCACGAGGCTACAGCAGCCAAAACATCACGGTACTGGTACAAAAACAGACACATAGGCCAGTGGAACAGAACAGAGAACTCAGAAGCAAGACTGCACACCTACAACTATACGACCTTCGACAAACCTGACAAAAAGAAGCAATGGGGAAAGGATTCCCTATTTAATAAATGGTGCTTGGAGAAATGGCTAGTCATGTGCAGAGAATTGAAATTGGACCCCTTCCTTACACCTTATAAAAAAAATTAACTCAAGATGGTTTAAAAACTTAAATGTAAAACACAAAACTATAAAAACCTTAGGAGAAAATCTAGGCAATACCGTTCAGGACATAGGAATAGGCAAAAATTGTACTGCAAAAACACCAAAAAGCAATGGCAACAAGAGGAAAAATGGACAAATGGGACCTAATTAAACCAAAGAGCTTCCGCACAGCCAAAGAAACACATCGGAGTGAATAGACAACCTACTGAATGGAGAAAATTTTTGCAATCTATCCATCAGACAAAGGTCTAATATCCAGACTCTACAAGGAACTTAAACACATTTTCAAGAAAAAAACAACACCATTAAAAAGTGGGCATGAACAGGACACGAACAGACATTTCCCAAAAAAAACATTATGTGGCCAACAAACATGAAAAAAATCAACATCACTGATCATTAGAGAAATGCAAATCAAAACCAAAATGAGATATTATCACGCACCAGTCAAAATACTGATTATTAAAAAGTCCAGAAACAACAGGTGCTGGTAAGGTTGCAGGAAAAAAGGAACACCTTTACATTGTTGGAGGGAATATAAATTACTTCAACCATTGTGGAAGACAGTGTGGCAATTCCTCAAAGTTCTAGAGGCAGAAATATCATTCAACCCAGCAATCCCATTACTGGGTATATACCCAAAGAAATATAAACCATTCTATTATAAAGATTCATGCACATGTATGTTCATTGAAGCATTATTCACAATAGCAAAGACATGAAATTAACCCAAACGCCCATCAATGACAGATTGCAAAAAGAAAATGTGGTACACATACACCATGGAATACTATGAAGCTACAAAAAGGAATGATATGTTCTTTGCAGGGACATAGATAGAGCTAGAAGCTAGAAGCCATTGTTCTCAGCAAACTAACACAGGAACAGAAAACCAAGCACCACATATTCTCACTTATAAGGGGGAGCTGAACAATGAGAACACATGGACACATGCAGGGGAACAACACACACTCTGGAGCCTGTTGGGGGTGAAGGTGGAGGGAGGAGCATCAGGAAGAATATCTAAAGGGTTCTGGGCTTAATACTTGTGTGATGGGTTGAACTGTGTAGCAAACCACCATGGCACACGTTTATCTATGTAATAAACCTGCACATACTGCACATGTACCCCTGAACTTAAAATAAAAGTTGAAGAAAAAAGTATATATACATGATGATAAACTTCTGCTGTGTATCTCTTGGGGAAAAACTATTTTATCATTAAACCTTATAGCAACACTTTGAGGCAATTTTCATTATTCTCATTTTAGAGATGAGGATTCCTAAGATCACACAGTAAATCCGTTTTCCTGACTCTAACTACATACAACTATATATAGTTTTCTTGAGAATATAGGACTCGCCATAGAGTAAATATTATATACATACTGTATTTGTCAGCTAGATTAAAGGGGGTACAATTCTTGTCTGTATGTGAAGTTTCCAGTTTATGACAGTTTCTCTCATAATTGATTTTTATTTTAAAATTTCAATAAAGAAATCCCACGGAAAGAATTCCATGGAAGGATTTAGAAGTTGCTATGATAGTCAGCTGTGAGACACTACCATGTCAATACCCATACATTTAAAACTTCAGAAAATATCTACATTATAAATTTTATAGCTGGTAATACTGTTTCTTTAAAACATCAGCAGTCATGCTGTGGTCACATTGCCCTTGCCCTGAAAGTGAAGACAATAAGCTGTATTTAATCAGAGGGTTAACTGAGGACCACACTGATCATAACCATCTCCCACATGCTGTTGCTGGCAGGTAAGGGATGAAGTTGAAGATCATGGTAGAAAGATACAGACAAAGGGGAACATATTTTTTTCTTTCATTGTCCTTCAAAGGTGTGGAGTCCCTCTGCACACCTTGCCAGACAGAAGAAAACAGTGCTGTAAACATCAGAAGGGAGAAATCCCCTGTTCACAATGATGGAAGAAAAATTTATGGACTGACAGACTGACTTCAATTATTCATAATGTCCACTTACAAACTGCTTTCTATGTTGTCTTCTTCAGCCCTCGTAAAAACCCTGGGATAATCATCCTCCTTTTACAGAGAAAGAAAAGGAAGCTTAAACAAGTTCAATATAATAAGCTAATTATAATCAGGGCAGGACTTGCACCTGGAGAGTTATTCCCAGTCCAACACATTTTACACTCCATCCCTTATCTCTAGTTGATAGGTCTCTGAAATTACACATGGCCATAAGGAAGATATTACACTCATTATTAAATAAGCCCCTTGAAAAGAGGCAATGAGGTTGATCTAGTGCACTGACTGATGGATAAGATGGCCAGGGTTATCCAGCTCATCTTGATCCTCATCCTGTGTCTTTGCTCCCTTGCTCACTATTCTCAGTCACATCAGCCTTATTGCTGTTCCTCAAGCAGCCCAGGTCCAAGTATACTCCCCAATTGCTCCTGCCCCATCTGGAATTCTCTTCATGGCCACATCCTCACAAGAAACTTGAAATAACATCACTCTCTCTTCCTGCTCTCCTTACCACTCTTCTCTGCTCTATTTTTC
>PVKP010042664.1:0-17927 GCA_004027715.1 Plecturocebus donacophilus
GAAATGCCAGATATAGGTGAAGGGGAGGAAGGCAACAAATTACACTGCCACGTGTGTACCTATGCAACAATATTGTATGTTCTTCACATGTACCCCAAAACCTAAAATGCAATAAAAAATAAAAATAAAAAAAAAATAAAAAAAAAAGCAGATGCCCCTATGCTTCCTGTAAAGCCTACAGAACCATGAGTCAATAAAACCTGTTTTCTTAAAAAAATAAAATAAAATAAATAAATAAATAAATAAAATTGAATACTATAGAAGAAAGAAATTAATAATGCTTTTAAAATAAGTAACTTTTAAAGAAATATAATTTTAATATTTAAAAATAATTAAATGCCTTTTCTTCTTCACATAAGGCTAAATACTATTATAAGAAAATTTGAGAAAAGACAGTCTTAAAAACATTATATTGTAATTTGTTTATAGGCACTAAATTTCAGAAAATAAAATAATTACAAGGGTGGAAAACCTGTAAGTTTTCATCCACTAAATTTAGTGGCTCTTCATCCACTAAAATTAATTGACCGTAGATTTGTTAGCAGTTGGGCTTTGAAGTGGGATGGAAGTAAGGCACAGGTACACATTATTTTAATGAACAATGATGTGTGAAATGAATCATAGCCTTGTCAACAAGATAATGGTGAATTATAGCCTATTCGTGGAGGCTGTGTGGCAAGCACATGCAGTAGTTCCTAAAAGATGCCAGCCGAGGCGTGTGTTTGAAAGAGGAAAAACCAAAGGAAGCTCCTAGCTTTCAGGTCATGCCCATGCAACAAATACACTGAATCCCTGTTATGAAGATTTTGGATTAGTAGAACATTTTATTGGTTTTCTATTGCTGCTGTAACAAATTTACCACAAATTCAGCGTTTAAGTCAATACAAATTAATTTCCTTACAGTTCTGCACATCAGAAGTTCTTCACAGGTCTCATCAGACTAAAACTAAGATGTAGTGAAGGCTGGATCCGTTTCTGGGGGCTCTAGCGGAGAATTTATTTTCTCTTTGTGTGGGTTGTTGGCAAAATTCAGTTTCTTGTGGTCACAGGTCTGAGATCAGTTCGTCCTTGCTGACCGTCAGCTCAGGACTGCTTCTGACTTTCAGAGGGTACTTGTGTTCCTTGGTTCATGGCTACTTTCTTTCATCTTCAAAGACAGTAACAATACGCTGAGATCCTCTCATCCTTCAGATCTCTTCCTCTCTTTCTCTTTTTCCTTCCCTTCTCACTCCCTTTTCTTCTCTTCCTCCTTCTTGTCTCATCTCCCTGACCTGACCAACACAGATTCTCCGCTTTAGGGTCCCAGGTATCTTGTTTTGTTGCTCTCTGCTTTATTGCATTTCACAGACATTATATTTTTCTTCTAAGATTAAAAGTTTGGGAGGGGCGTGGTGGCTCACACCTGTCATCCCAGCAGTTTGGAAGACCGAGGTGGACAGATCACCTGAGGTCGGGAGACCAGCCTGACCAAAACGGAGAAACCCCGTCTATACTAAAAATACAAAAAATTAGCTGAGTGTGATGGCGGGCACCTGCAAACCCAACTACTTGGGAGTCTGAGGCAGGAGAATTACTTGAACCTGGGAGGCAACGGTTCCTGTGAGCTGAGATCTTGCCATTGCACTCCAGCCTGGGCAACAAGAGCAAAACTCCATCTCAAGAAAAAAAAAAAGGAAGATGGAAAGCTTGTGGCAACCCAAGTTGGCTTGGAACAAGTCTATCAGTGCTATTTTTCCAACAGCATGGGCTTGCTTTGCATCTCAGTGTCAGATAATCGTTAACATTTCTTAGAAATAAAATATTTTTAAGTTAAATTATGTACATTTTTTAAACATAATGCTATTGCACACTTAATAGACTGGAGTATAGTGTAAATATACATTATGTACACTGGAAAAACAAAATGTGTGTGTTACTTACTTTGTTCATTTTATTGCATTGGTCTGGAACCCAGCCCCCAGTACTTCCAAGGTATGCCTGTGATTGGATTGAGCCAACCAGGATCATCTTTCCATTTCTAAAGGCTAGACATGCAAGATCAAAGTGTTAGCAAGTTTGATTTCTTCTGAGGACTCTCTCCTTGGCTTTCGGACGAATGCATTATTGCTGTGCTCTTACATGGTATTTTGTGTGTGTGTGCATATATTACTGGTGCCCTTTGTGTGTCGAAATATTCTTTTCTCAGATGGATATCAGTAAAATTGGATTAGGATGCATCTTAATGGTCTCATTTTAACATAATCACCTTTTTTTTTTTTTCTTTTTGGTACGGAGTCTCACTTATTGCCCAGGCTGGAGTGAGTGACCTGATCTCTGCTCACTGCAATGTCCGCCTCATGGGTTCAAGCAATTCTCCTGCCTCAGCCTCCCAGGTAGCTGGGATTACAGGTGCCTGCCATCATGCCTAGCTAATTTTGGTATTTTTAGTAGAGACAGAGTTTCACCATCTTAGCCAGGCTGGTCTCAAACTCCTGGACTCAAGTGATCCACCCTCTTGAGCCCCCGAAGTGCTGGGTTTACAGGTGTGGGCCAGCGTTCCTGGCCTTAATCACTTCTTTAAAGGCCCTACCTTCAAATGTAGTCACATTCTGAGGGACTGCAGGTTAGGATTTCAACATATGAATTTTGGAATTAACACAATACAACTCCTAACATCCCGTAATATTAGGATTTTGATATTCTAAAGCTGGAAGGAATTTAAGCCATTTTCACTTGAAGGTCAATTAGAAAAATAGTAATCAGATAAATTAAGTAGCTTAAAGTGCCCTAGACAGTCATTTGCATGCCAAGAATACCAATCCAAGACACCATATTTCCAGTGCAGACTTTGTTTTTCCAGTATACCATGTTTTCCTTCCACACAGGGTTATATAATTTTAATATACATATTACCAAATTTTAATAGTTGGGCTGATTTTTCAAGATGAGCACATAAAAGAACAGAAATGTATACTATCTATTGTGGTATCTGAATTAACAACAATTTTTTTTTTGGTATCCATATAACTGTACAGGTTTAAGCTTTTGACTGCTCTCCTGAGTTTCTGTACTGGAAACATTTCTTTTCAAGACTGAAGGAAAACTGTACCTCTTCATGTTCAACATACACCAAGGTAATACTGAGGACCTAATTTATATGAATGTACCTATATTCCTCCAGGCTTAAACATATAATAATTAATAAGTCTGAGTCTGGCTCAGACTTTGAACAATGCACAGTGAATTGAAACATCAGATGAGAAAACTGGAAATTCCAATACACTGTTATATGACACAATTTTGGGCTGTCTAGTCTTCACATCAGAGACACACCCAGAAGAGGAAATAACTCTGTTGAGGGGTAGAATCGGAGCATTTAATGAAGGAAATAACACAAATTTTGCCCTGTGAAAGAGTGGAAGTGAATGGAGAGAGAATAAGGAAAACAATGTGAATTTAGTGAGTTCTAAGTCTCAGAAGAGAGAAATAGAGCATTGCCAATTCAAGTAATTGAAAGCCTGTAGCTTATTCTGCCCAGAACCTAGAGTGCCAAGGGTTGATTTGAAAGGTAGAGAAGAAAGGCAATGCTTAGAAGGGAACATGAGTGGAAAGTCATAAAACTAGTGATATTTCCACCTGATTTTGGTAAGAAAAAAAAAAAGAAAAAGAAAAAGGAAAACTAGTGATATAAACAAAGTACTGATAACAGAAGGCCTATCATGCTCTAAAAAAAAACGAGTTCATCTTCAAGGCAAATGGGAGTTCCTGATAAGCTGTAAATAGAGGAGTGGTTGGTCATATGTATATTTTACTAAAATAAGTCCATATGATGGGTGAAGGATGAATGAGGGTGGAATCTGAGAATATGAAATGACAAGTAAAAAATGGTGGCAATAATACAAAATAAGTGACATTAATTGAGCTCTTACTATATGACAGTTATTTTGCCAGAGGCTCAAATAGTGCACCTTCTTTGATCTAACTTTTTGAAGTATTGTTTCCAGCCATATTTAGCCAATGTGGAAACCTAAAAGCAGAAAGTTTAAATGACTCACCCCAAACAAAATATCTAAGTGATAGATATGTGATTTGTGCACTAGATCTGACTCTCGAGGTCATGCTCTTAAATACTATGTAAGAATAGTACAATACAATTACAAGTACTTATATGCAAAATATATATAATCCACAATCTAACAAAAGAAAAGAAAGAAAAGTCAAAAGGGTTCGAGATGTAGAATGGAGAAAACCTGTTAAATATATTGGGTTTAGAAAGTGAAGAACAAGAAGAATGGCACATAATTTCCTGGCTCAGAAAACTTATATTTATATAATTTTTCTGTGTTTCAATAGCAATTTGTATATACCTAAATTTCAGATGTTTTCCTACTCAATTTTAATTTAGGGGTTTCTTTTTTTTATATACCTAGCTTTAAATTCTTCAAGGATAATTGCAACTTTTATTTGTCTTCATAAAATCAAACCTCAACTCCTATCATAGTGCTTTCCATACAGCAGGAGCACCATACCTATTTAAATAGAAAACTATCATGAAGCCTTTAAATGACAAAATCCAATCTGTGCATAGAAATAAATAAAGTTTAATAATTTTTATAATTAGACTTTAGGCAGTATAAGAATTTAACAGAGTTTTGTGGCAATGAGATTCTGGGATAAAACAAGGTTTTTATAAAAGGGTTTCCTTTTCCCAAGCCCTGCATTCACTGAATAGTAGCTGACTTGCATATAATGTAGATTGGCTTTTTTAACTTTGTGTGGACAATGATATTGTTGGAGAAATAAAAAGTTCTGCCAGTCAAAGTCATTCTATATATTAAGATGATAAAAAAGTTTCCCAACAACAAAATATACATATTCCTACTTGAGGTAGAAAGGAAAAGGAAGGACAGTCATCCATCCATATCAATGAATTTCACATCTGTAAATTCAACACATTGTGGATCAAAAATAAAAAATGATTATGTCTGTACAGAGCAGTATATAGACTTTTAAAATTATTACTTCCTAAATAATACAGTATAGCAGTGACAACTGACCCTTGATTAATTACATGTTTGAACTACATAATTTTACTTCTATGAAAACTTTTTCCAATAAATATACTGGAAATTTTTTTGAGATTTATGCAATTTGAAAAAAAAAACCTCAGGTGAACTGCATAGTCTAGAAATATGGAAAAAAATAAGAAAAAGTAAGGTATTTCATAGGTGCATAAAATCAATATAGATACTTGTTTGTTTTATCATTTACTACTATAAAATATACACAGATTTATGATAAGTCAAAGTTTATAAAAAATACAAATATAAACACAGATCTACATGGAGCCATTCACAGTTGAGATAAATGTAAACAAACGTTAAGATGCGGTATTAAACTACAACTGCAAAAAATTAACTATAGAACATATCGTACTACTGTAAATAATTTGGTAACCACTTCCCATTGCTGTTGTGGTGAGCTCAAGTGTTGCCAATATCAGCTTAAAAGCCATGCAATGTTAATAACCTCCACGTGAGCAGTTCATCTCCCCAGTAGATTGTGTACTACAGTAAAAAGTGATCTCTTATAGTTCTCACATATTTTCATCATGTTTAGTGCAAGTCTGTGAACCTTGAATAACAGCATGAGACTCATACTAAAGGCCATTAGTGATACTTGAAGTGGTCTTGAGAATCACTGAAACATGACATTACAAAAAAAAGGAAAGAAAGTTTATGAAGCCATTGCTGCAGTTATGCCAGCACTTTTTAGAAAGTGCACTTTTGTCTCATCTTGTTTTGAAAATGTGCTTTTATATGAGTCCAAAATTGCTATAAGAAAGACATATCTGGCCAGGCACAGTGGCTCATGCCTAAAATCCCAGCACTTTGAGAAGCCAAGGCGGGTGGATCATGAGGTCAGGAGATTGAGACCATTCTGGCTAACACAGTGAAACCCCATTTCTACTAAAAATACAAAAAATTAGCTTGACATGGTGGTATGTGCTGCCAGTAGTCCCAGCTACTCTGGTGGTTGAGGCAAGGGAATCACTTAAACCCTGGAGGTGGAGGTTGCAGTGAGCTGAGACCACGCCATTGTACTCCAGCCACAGAGTGAGAGTTTTGTCTCAAAATAAATAAATAAATAAAAGAGATACACCTCTGTACTTCAACATGATTTGAGAAAAAGCAAACTCATTATACAACAACTTAAAGCAAAAGAAAGTGAAGGATCTAAAGCTGGAGAATTTAATGCCAGCAAAGGATGGTTTAATTATGTTACAAGGAGATTTGGATTAAAAAAAACACAGAAATAATAGGAGAAGCAGCTTCTGCCAACCAAGAGACAGCAAGTTCCCAGATGGCATTAAGAATTGGGTGACAGGTGTACTAAAATCTCAGACTTCACCACTATGCAATTCATGCATGTGACAAAAAACCACTTCTACCCCAAAGGCTATTGAAACAAAATATACATAAAATAAAAATTAAATTAAATACAATTACAAAAGAAGAAAGTCATTGAGGAGAAAGAATATGTGGCTGAATAGACTTTTAATACAGGCGCAAGTGCTACATTCTGGGAAAAAATAATGCCACAAAGGAAAAAAATACCACAAAGGATATTTATTGGTAAAGAAGAGACGAAAGCACCAGGATTTAAGGAAGGAAGGGTTAGGCTAACTCTACTGTTTTGTGCAAATGCAATTGGGTTTATGGTCAGAATTGCCCTTATCTGAAAAGCTACTAATTATCCATCCTTGAAGAGAAAAGACAAATATCAGCTGCTAGTCTGTTGATTGTACAAGAAGACTTGAACAACAAGAAATTTTTAGTCTGGATTGGTTTCACTGATGCTTTGTTTTTGAAATCAGGTATACTTTGCTAGAAAGGCGCTACCTTTTAAAGTTCTTTTGATATTTGACAATGTCCATGGCCACCTAGGACCCCATGAGATCAACGCTGAAGCCTTCAAAGTGGTCTACCTTTCCCAAAGTCTCTAATTCAGCCTCTAGATCAGGAGATTGTAAGGATTTTTTAGGCTCATTATACATGACACTCTATGGAAAAGATTCTCAATGTTGTAAATAGGAACCGCACAGAGCAAACAGAATCAAAGTCTGAAAGACTCACACCATTAAAGACACCATTGCTGTTATAGAAAAAGCCATGAAATTTATTAAGCCCAAAATAATAAATTTATCCTAGGAAAAACTGTGTCCAGATGTTTTGCATGACTAATTTACAATAAAGCCAATCAAGAAAATCATGAAAGAGATTCTGGATATGGCAAAAAAAAAAAAAAAAGTAAGGGGGAAGGAACTCAAGATATGGATTTTGAAGAACTTTAAGAGCGGACAGACACTACTCCAGAGGAGTTAACGGAAGATGACTTGATGGAGATGGGTTGCATGGTTTTGAACTAGTGCCAGGTGATGAGGAAGAAGAACTAGAAGAAGCAGTGCCGGGAAACAAGCTAACATTAGAGAATCCAGCAGAATGATTCCATTATTCAAGACTGCTTTTGACTTCTTTTATGGTATGATAGCTTCCGTGATGCACACTGAACGTAAAGCAAACAGTGAGGGAAGGATCTGTACTGTATGCACAGAAGTTGGACAGATATTACAATGTAGTTCTGTGAAGTTAGTTTGCCAGCCTCTCCTGCCGCCTCCAGCTCTTCTACCGCTGCTGTGCCCGAGACAGCAAGACCAACTCCTTTTCCTCTTCCCACTCAGCCTGTTCAGTGTGAAAATATCAAGATAAAAACCTTTATGATGATTCACTTTGACTTAATACATAGTAAATGTATTTTCTCTTCTTGTGATTTCCTTAATAACATTTAGTTTCTTCCTAGCAACAGCATATAATACATATAGCATATAAAATATGTGTAACTAATTGTTTATGTTATTGGGGCAGCTTCTAGTGAAGAGTAGGCTATTAGTAGTTAAACTTTTGGGGAGTCAAAAGCTACATGCAGATTTTTGACTCCATGGGGAGTCAGCATTCCTGACCCACCACACTGTTCAAGCATCAAGTGTATTTATATAACATTTACGTCATGTTAGGTATTATAAGTAATGTGGAGATGATTTAAAGACCATATGCACATTTAAAGATTTAAAGACTATACAAAATGGTGTAGCACACCATTTAAAAAATCTATGGATGCTCATGTCTGTCTTAAAAATCTATAGATGCTCATATCTGTTTTAAAAATCTATGGATGCTCATGTCTGTTATATAAAATGGTGTACTACATTTTATATGCTTGGGGAGTTCTAGAACCAATTCCCTATGAATACAAAGAGATGACTGTACATAAAATAAAGATATTTGCTAAAAGGGGTTGTTGGGTATACCTGCCTTAATAACTAAGAAGACGTATTAATTATTCTCTGACAAAATAGTTTTATGTTCTAAAGAAAAGAGACCTAAAGAAGAATATGTTAAGTACTCCCTGTAAAATGATCCATCAAGCAACAAGTATTCTAAAATGGAAACTTAACTTGAAGTTTCCAAAATGTAAACAGATGCTCCTAAGTGTCCTCTCCTATATGACAAAATCTATTCATATGCTTAAGAGTATATTTGGCAGATAATTTATTTGGAAATGTCTATCAAGATGTACTTCTACTTGAAAGCAGATTTTCTACTACCACCTTGCTCCTATATGGACATAAATGGGCAATTTATAACACCTGTTCTTAAATATTTTAACTCCAGACGGTCTGCTCTAAGATTTATGGTGCCGAACTTTGGATCTCAAACTGCACATGTCTAACTATCTAACTAAACTCAAAACTTCTTTGGGGGAAAAATAATAAAATAGTTTGTCTCACTACATGTACTCCTGTGTCCTCTGTCTTTTTAAAATGAAATAGCCATCTGTCTCTGAAGGAAAATTCAGGTAAAAGTTCTAAACTTTTACAATAGCATGTGAATTAATACTTGCATATATTTTCTTTAAAACGTATAGGTCATCATTTACTCAACAAATAGAATACTGACATATTGAGATCTTAAGAATAATTTAGCCATAAGTTAGATGTAACCCATGTTTTGTAGCTCTTGCTTGGCACAGTTAAGATATTAAATAAATTTTATTTCAGCCTTTGAAATTTTAGTCCCGCACTAACCTAGATTATCAGAAAATAATATACCTACATTATTTAAGTTAGTCTCCATAGAAACATATTCATTAAGTGAAAGTCACATTTTGAGCTTTTATAGCAAAACAAGAAACTAGAATATTTGCCATATTTATCATGTATTATCAAATATAGCTTTTATAAATGTCAAATTGACAAAATTCTTCCAGGAATTATTTCTAGTTGAAAGGCCTAGCTTTCCCAATGTGATCGACTATCATTAGACAGTTCAAACTTTGGAATATAAAATGTAACTCTTATTTTCTTTCTTACCAGATTCTCAAAGCTAACTTTGATAATCTTAACCTATTCAACATGCAAATCAATAGTTTTTTTCGAATTCAGTTGTTTCAAATATGTTTTTTAATTATCTCAGCCCCCTCACCCTGAAATATACATATTATTACTAATGTAGATGTTTTGTCAAGTAGAATGGATGTGCCAGTTAGTCACTATGCATTCATTACATTATTTAATCCTGAAAACGAAACTGTCAATTGGCATCACACACTTTATGAATGTAAAGGGAAGTTAAGTATCAGGTTTGATGCTGTGAATAAAGATGCAAAACTATATAAACACCAACCTACAGATCATTTCATTTTTCTGCCTGAGAACACAAGATACAATAATAGAACAGGTTTTCCAAAATCACTTTGCAAGAACTGCATACAGCGATAAAGAGCTCAGTAAAAGTAAACGCCCTTTTAAGTTTAGTACATAAATGAGGTTTCCCACTTATGTAGATCTAAATCTGAGCAGCTGAATTTATGCAATTGAGAGAGAAAGAGAGAGAGAGAGGAAGTATGAAAAAATTGTACATCTCAAGGGGAAAAAACAGAGAAAATAAGAAATTGAAGCTTTTTAATACACAGTTAATGCCCTGGGATATAATCAATCATATTAATAACTTCATTTCCTCGGAGAATACAAGAAAAAGAAGGGACAACTAGAAAACTCTAAGAAGAATTAGAGAAGTCTCTCCTTTTTCATACTAAACAAATCTCTATTGATTGTTAATTAGTCACCTATTGGTTGTGTGATACTTTGACAAGTTACTTACATTTGTTAATTACTTCATTAATTACACACAAATGTATGCTGATAACTGGAAAATTTTTACTTCAGGATTAATGAGCCTATGTAGTTGCAGCATCTAGCACATACTAATTGGTTCATAAATGTTAATTATCTTTTTTTCATTACTTTAGTCATTAAGGAACTTTTAATCAGAAGATGTTATCATCCAACAGTGTCTCTGATTTTCCCATTTCCAAAGACGAAAGATACAGTTAAATTCAGTAATAAAGGAAGTTAATGCTGAGGCAAAATAATATAACATTAAACTATTATTCAAGTAGATTTTTAGATAAATACTTCTGTGTCAAACATGTTTTGTCACAAAGACGTACATGGTCACCATTTTAGCATATTTTATTGAACTTAGTATTACTCTCAACCATAATCAGCTCTATGAGTATGTAGAAGGGTCTTATATATGGTTTAATGTGCAACTGTTGATGTTGTAAAATTTCCAATAATTTTTTAGCAAGGAGCCCACATTTCTATTTTGTACTGGTCCTCACAAATTATGTAGCTGGTCCTGCTCCCAACTATCAAAATATAAATATCTGGGACCCTCCTACTTACTCTTTCAGCATTAATTATCATTAACAAATCAAAATCAACTTAAGTCTATTACACATAGAAATATTGCAGAAATATCCAGAATATTTCAACCTTATAAATATTTGTTAATACTACATATATTTGAAGAATTTTTAGAAAAGTTCTCTGTGTCTCGAAACCAAGACCTTTTCTCCAAAGATCTAGGCTTGAGGACTTATCTGCTTTTGACTAAAAATTTTACCACTAAAATATGAGTCTTGGAACTCATATTCTGAGTATCTTCTCTGGTTATTATACTTCTCAAATACCTCAGAGATGGTTGTTATTATACAGTCCATATTTAGAGAAGGGAAAAATGGGTAATACTTTCCATTGTTTTCCTATGCCCTCATTATTTTTCTCCTATTTGAAAACTTCCCAGGTTTGTTGCTGTTGTTAATTTTGTTTCCACTTTCCCTAGTGGTTATCTAGTGAAGAACCAACATCTCTTTCTTTTGGCTGTTCTGATTTGTAGTATTTATAATAAATTGGTCAGTGTAAGTAAAGTATTTTTTTGAGTTGGGTGTACCATTTAGCAAATAATCAAATGTGAGGATGGGGTCATGGGGACCCTCAATTTATAGTCATTTAGTCAGAAGCACAGGTGTAACTAGTGTCTAAAGTGGAGGCAGTCTTGCCCCTTTAACTTGTATGACCTGACACTCCCAAGTAGATAGTGTCAGAATGAAATTGAATGAATTGTTGAACACCTAGTTGGTGTGGGAGAAGAGAACTGATGAATTAGTTGGTGTTGGGGGGACAAAAAACTTTCAACAATAAAGGATCATCAAAGACAGTCCCTATTAAAGTTAAACTGTTTATCTTTTTTCTTTTATAAGTGACATCATCCATGCTATCTCATTAGATGAATTCTGTTGGTTGTAAGAGAAATTGAAGGAAAGATTTCTTTTTTTTAATTTGCTAGAAGCTATTTTCAGTTCTGAGAAAAAGAACTTTAAGTACATGTTCTACTGTTGATAGGCTAGTAATTTTAAATTTGCTTATGCAGGACAGCATATTATTTTTACCTTTCAAGTACTGGGAGACTATTAACATATCTTTAGACAACTCATGCTTAACTAAACAATACATTTTTAAATTCCTGCAATCTTTCTTCATAACTCAGTGAGTTTCTTCCATGAATCATTCTGATCTTCTCAGAACGCCTTCCAAATCTATGTATATATCCATTATTAAGATAAATAAATGAGAACTAATGAATATAGTGTTTCCAGTGTCACAAGCTCCACGTAATGGATTCATTCTTACTCTTGACTCAAGAAGCCATCACCAGCCTACCAGTGCTAATCACAAGCTACTAGGTTTTTGACTGCTACACAGCTCAGCTCTTGGTGGGTTTGGGTGTGAAAAGTGCCCTCTAATGTAAGCTCAGCTCTACCTTCAGGAAAATCCAAGTCCTCACCATCCATGGCATATGAAAGGATCCACCATCTCAGAAAATAACTCTGAGTAAAGACAGCCTTGTTGGCAGCACCGCACAACCTATTACTCTAACTTTGTGTTTCTGCAACTAAACTCAACTTCTTAGTCACTTTGGGTGACTGATTTCTCCCTTTGATCTCAGGATTTAGGCTTTAACACTCCCCTGTAATTTTATTGGTAGACCTCAAGTCCTAGTATATATGCTTCTATTCTGAAATATTAAGGCTTTTTCACAAAACAAATAATCATATTCTGTGTACCCACTTGGCATTGTGCACTCTAGTACCTGCTATATATACATAATTTTATTTAGTACTTATAACAAAAATATGGTATAGACAATTTTCTCCTTTTGCTGGAGAGGTTAAACGAATTAAAAACTGTGATTAACAACTCTTAAAAATCAAACATTCAACAGGAAGTCAGGTTGCATTGAATCTGTTCTTCCTACTATAATCCTCTGTTGCTACCAGTCTATGCCCATGTTCCAGTGTGTTGGTCTACATTGCACACCATGTTTCTAACTCCATTTAATTCATGTGGTCAGTTACTTGCAGCCAATAACACCCCAAAAGCCTTGGTTTTGGCCCAACTGAAACCTTGTAAGTATAATCCTTCTATGTCTCTGAATTGTTAGGTATTCCTACTTTTCCAGTCTGCAGAGCGGAAGTTGTAAACGTGGTTTCCATACATTCCTCTGGGTCCAAGAGTTGGTTTTAGGGAATTCTATTATATCCATAATACTACACAAAACAAATTCTATTATATCCATAACACTATGCAAAACAAAAAACAAAAACCAAACAATGTCTGTGAGTGTCTATGTGTGTATGTGTTTGTGTATGCTTATGTAAATATGTGGTTTTTCTTAGTGCAGTATACTGATTTGACTAACTGGTTATCTTCTTTACACGTATTTAAGGGAAGGGTCACATCACCAAACGGCGTCTCTCATACTCAGAGTGGTTTGATTCTAAAGGTCACTGATGAGCAGCTTCATTCACTCTTCATATGCGGGAGAAGAGTCAACAGCTGTATTTGGTAGTTCCATACATACCGCAGAGCAGAGGAGAGGAGAGATTTTGTTTCTTTCTTATTTACTCTGTCATTACTATTTTTCCCTCTGCTTCTATCATCTTCTAGGTTATCATCTAAAATGATTTCTCCTTTGTGACATATTTATTTTTAGTATGATTTTCATTATGTATGAGTACATGTTCATTTTTATATTAATATCAAAAGCAATTTTAATTATTTCAGTTTCTTAGATGAGACTTTAATGATAAATCCCATTTTAATAAATGTTACATGATTTTTTTCTTGGGTTATTCACTTCAAATCACTTTACTTTCTTCCTTTTTATTTATTTATTTATTTTGAGACAAGATCTTGCTTGATAACCCAGGCTGGAGTGCACTGGCATGATCACGGCTTTCTGCAGCCTCAACCTCCTGGGTTTAAGAGATCTTTCCATCTCAAACTCCCTAGTAGCCAGGACTACAGGCACATGCCATCGTGCACAGCTAATTTATTTTATCTTTTATGTATTTATGGAGATGGGATCTCACTATGTTGCCCAGGCTGATCTCACTCTCCTGGCCTCAAACAATCCTTCTGTGTCAGCCTTCGAAAATGTTGAGATTACAGGCATGAGCCACTGCACCTGACCAAAATTACTTTTCATACTTACAATTTTTAAATGTTTTTACTGAGAGATACTTCACATATAATAAAATTCACCCATGTGTAATGTACAACTTAGTGATTTTTAGTATGTTCACTGAGTTGTATAACCACTGTCATATTTTAAATTTAGAAAATTTTCATCGACCAGCAAATAAACCACCTTCCCATTAGTAATTACTTCCTCCCCTCTCCTCTATCCCTAGACAACATCAAATCTAGTTTCTGTCTTTATTGATTTGGCTATTCTGGACATTACATACAAAGAAAATTATCCAATATGTGATCTTTTTGTTATAATATTTATAATATTATAATATTATCTTATAATAATCTTATAATATTTTCAAGTTTTCATCTTATAGTATGTAGAATAATTCATTGCTTTTTATTCTGAAATAATATATATTTTATATATTATATGAATATTACAGAACATAATTATATATAATATATAAGAGTATATAATGAATTACGTTTACTGTAATTAATATGTAGTATATATTTTATAATATACATTAAATATATATAATTTTAGCAATAAAAATTAATAAATTACCAATACAAGCTATGGACACACATATATGTGTACGTATATATATGTGCATATAGCACATATGTCCATATATATTATCCTTTCACTAATTGCTTGTCCATTCAGCAATTGATGATGGAGATTTATTGTTTTTAGTTTTTGATATTAGCTGTAAAACTATATGTTATCACTGTGTAGAAGTTGTATAAGGACATATGATTTTATTTCTCTTGGGTATACACCTGGGCTGAGGTCTCTGGGTCATACAGCTACATGTTTAACATTTGACAAATGGACAAATTGTTTTCCACACAGGCTGCATCATTTTATATTTGCACTAGCAATGTATGAGGGATCCAGTTTCTTCATGTCTTCATCAACGCTTGCTATTGTCTGTATTTTTAAATAATTACAGCCACCATATAAGAGTGAAATAAGATCTCTTTGTGGTTTTGATTTGATTTCTTCATTACTAATGCTCTTTAGAGTAATATCTATTTAAATTCATTGCCCATATTTTAGTCAGGGTATTTGCCTTTTTATTGTTGAGTTGTATAGATTGTTATATATTCTGAATGCAAGTACTTTATCAGGTATATGATTGAAATGTATGTACATATTCTGTGAGTTACTTTAAAATTTCTTGATAGTATAATCTGCAAAAGTTTTTAATTTTGATGCAGTTAAATGTATGTTTGCCTAGGCTGGCATAACACAGTATCACAGACTGGGTGGCTTGAACAACAGAAATTTATTTTCTCACAGTTCTGGAGTCTAGAGGTCTGAGATCGTTAGCAGCAGGGGTGGTTTCATGAGGCCTCTTTCCTTCACTTATGGATGGATGTCATCTCATGTCTTCACAGGGACTTCTTTCTGCATGTCTATGTTCAAATTTTTTCTTGTAAAGATATAGGTCATATTGCTTTACAGCCCACACTAATGACCTTGTTTTAGCTTAATTACCTCCTTAAAATCCCTATCTCCAAATGCAGTCACATTCTGAGATATCAGGGGTGAGGACTTTTAACATTTAATTTGGGAGAGGAGGCACAATTCAGTTTATAATTATAAATTATAATTTATGATTCAGCTCACTTTGGTGCTCTCATTGTTAAATATATGACATTTTTATATGTTATAAGCCTAACAACACAGTTATATACATAATTTTATACAATTACCTTTTAAATCTCTAAAAAGAAGAAAGAGCAAGAAAAATACAACTAGCTTGTCTTTCATAATAACTATATAATATCCTTTATTGCCAGTCTACTTTTTTTAAATGTAGATTTTTTTTCTGTTTGTTTGTTTGTTGTTGTTGATGTTGTTTTGTTTTTTGAGAGAGGGTCTCAGTCTTTCACCCAGACTGGAGTGCAGTGGCACGATCTCGGCTTACTGCATCCTCCACCTCCCAGGCTCAAGCAATTCTCCTGCCTCAACCTCTTGAGTACCTGGGATTACAGGTGCGCACCACTACCACTCAGCTAAATTTTGTATTTCTTAGTGGAGACAGGGTTTCACCATTTTGGCCAGGCCAATCTTGAACTCCTGACCTCAAATGATCCACCCGCCTTAGCCTTCCAAAGTGCTGGGGTTACAGGCATTAGCCACTGCACCCAGCAAAAAATGTGGATTTGAATTACTCTGGTGTCATTGACTCTCAGTCTGAAAATCTTCCATTAGTATTACTTTTTGTTGGTTATATGATTTTGGTAGACAGTTCTCTTTTGTTAACCCTTAGAATATGTTTTATCTCTGCCTCTAATGTTTCTGATGTGGACTCTTCTGTTAATCATCCTGGAATTTCTTTATTGTGATGAATCATTTTTCTTTCTGTTTTCAAGATAATTTCCTTTGTCATTGATTTTCAACATGTTGGTATTGATATGTCTGGTTGTGAATCTTTTTGTATTGATTCTACTTGGAATCTACACAGGGTTTTAGAGATGTAGGTTGATATTAAATCAGATTTGGGAAGTGTACAGCCATTTTTTGCAATATTCTTCTGTTCCTTTCTGTAGCTTCTCTCTTTCTGCTATTTCTATTATGCATATTTGATGTGCTTAATGGTGTTCTACATTTCTCTGAAGTTCCATTCATTTTTGTTCAGTTTGTTTGTTGGTTGGTTTGTTTCAAAAGCCTCTCTCTCTGTTTCCCAGGCTGGAGTGCAGTGGAGCAGTCACAGCTCACTGCAGCTTCAACCACTCAGGTTCAAGTGATTCTCTCATCTTGGCCTCCTGAGTAGCTGGGATCACAGGTGCACACCATCACTCCTGGCTAATTTTTATATTTTTTGCAGAGATGAGGTTTGCCATATTGCCCAGGCTGGACTCAAATCCTGAGCTCAAGTGGTCCACCTGCCCCCATCTCTCAGAGTGGGATTACAGATGTGAGCCACCACACGCAGTCATGTCTGCTCATTCCTGAAGACTTGTTCCTTTATGTTCTTCATGTTGTATAATCTTTACAGCTCTGTCTTCAACTTTGTTGAATTTATTTTCTGTTAGCTCAAATTTACCCTTAATTAATTCCTTGTAGGAAAATGTATTTCAGTTATTGAAGTTTGCAATTCCAAACTTGATATTTGGTTCTTATATATAATTTTTAATCTTTTTCTTACATTATTTATTTCATAAGATATAGTCATAATACCTTCCTTTGTTTCTTTAGATGTAGTTACCTTCAGTTCTTTGAACATATTTGTAATGGCTGCTTTGAAGCCTTTATCTGACAAGTGCAGCATTCAGGCCTCTTCAAAAGTAGTATCTACTGACTAATTCTATTTGTGCATCTTTATGTTGGTGGGTCATGCATTCCTGTTCGTGTGTCTCAATGTTTTTGGTAAAAATTGTTACTGCCACCCCAAGGGAGGGTAAGATGATGTTATTGCTTCCTTAATTGTGCCTGTTTGTTTAGTGAATTAGCTGAATGGTCTCTGCAGTCTATTTCCTGACAGTGCACAGCTTCTGATGTCCCTTCTTGAAATATTTTCTTGTCTGTAGCATTTAGTCTAGTGATCTTTTAGTAAAATCTTCAGTAACATTTTACCCTTTACTCTTGTACGTGTGTCTGACTTAAGGGCTGCTATTACAACATATGGAAAAATTGTGATTTTGTCCCATATATGTGAGGCAATAAAATATATGATTTTATCCATAACTAGTAGTTTATCTCATTTTATAATGAAGAAAACCTATGTTCCGGAGAGGTAAATCAAGGTCAAATGGTTTTTAATGCACAACTCAAACTTGGATATGGTTTTCTTTAACCATTCCCAATGCCAGTTTCACTCTGCATGCAATTTCTTTAAAAAATTCCTGAAGGTGATGGTAATTGAACTTTTCTCCTCAAAATCGACATACAACCTGCATTTCTCTTATTTCCTTATCTAGTTGTTCTAGATATGGTCATCTGAAATAGAGGCAGCAGTTTAGAATGGGTGGGCTCCATATTAGGCACTTC
>PVKP010042665.1:0-17906 GCA_004027715.1 Plecturocebus donacophilus
CTCCAGGGTAAGGTTCTGCAGTCCAGACAGGTGGGGCCGGAGAAGTCCCGCGGACTCCTCTTAGACAGGGGGTTTTATAGGGAGTGAAACAGCTCGATTGGTTGAGGGAGAGCAAGACTGCTATTGGGTAAGTTACAAGCCTTGACCTAGGACTTGGCTTGTTATTGGTTGGAATTACTTGCCTGCTATTGGTTGTTAAGACTCGACTGCTATTGGTTGTTAAAACTCGGCTGCTATTGGTTGTTAAGACTCCGCTGCTATTGGTTGTTAAGAAGCTATGGTTGCAGCACCTTGTTTGCATACTGGGCTCTTTAAGAGAAGACCAGGCTGTGCAAGCAAGGGAGAAGGGAATATGCCCGAGCACATCTGAGCTTGCTTGGGGCTTGTAAAAGGGAAAAAAGGAGCGGAGGGAGGTGCGTCCGAGCTCCCAGCAAGGCAACCGGCCTTACAGCTACCGTGTTCACCTCCTTTAAGTCTCTCCTCAAATAAGTAGGCGATAACATTCCCAATAAGGCCTAGCCTGACAGCCATTATTTCAAATTGCAGCCTGCCGTCTTCTACCCCTGCATTTCCTCTTACCCTGTCTATTTTAAATGCTCTCCCATCTCACTTACCACATTTCACTTTTGACTGTGCGGATTGGGGTTATTATGAAAGCAGAGAGTGCTGTTTGCCCACTGATGTATCCCAAGCACCTAGAACAGTACCTGGCTTCGGTAGGCACTGAAACGGCATTTACTGAATGAATGAATGTGGGGAAATCGTTTTAGCCTGGTGCATGGGCTCTGGATTCATTTTTATCTTATTTTTATGTATTTTATTTAGCTTCCAGCCCAAATTTATTGTCTAGTTATCCATTGCTGTGTAAGAAACCCCCACCCCCACCAAAATATATTGACTTAAGACAAGGACCATTTAATTGGCTCATGATTCTATCTGTGGGTGAGCATTTGAGGCTGCTGTGGCCTGGGATCACTCATGTGGCCCCAGCCATCTAAGACAACCTGGCTGGCCCATCTGGAGGCTGGTGCCGGCTGACAGTGGGGCCTCCACACGGCTTCATCCCCTGGGGGGTCTGCCCGGGAGAATCCACAAGGCCTCTCAGAGCAGCAGGAGGGCAGGAGCAGAAGCTGCAGTGCCTCGAGGCCGAGGCGCAGAGGTCCTCCAGGTCACTTCCACCGCATTCTCCAGGTCACAGTGAGGTCCCAGGCCAGCCTGGATTCGAGGGCTGGTGTGTGCGTTTGTGTAGGCTGCCATCACAAAGTACCACCAACAGCTCCCACAACATAAAGTTAGTTCACAGCTCTGGAGGCTGGAAGTCCCAGATCACGGTGTGAGCAGGGCTGGTGTCTCCTGAGGCGTCTCTCCCTGGCTTGCATATGGTCATCGTGGGGGCCCAGGAACTGGTACTCCACACATGGCGCTTCGTCCTGCTGGACTAAGGAAGTCCAGGTCTCTCCGACCTTCCCCGTCTCCCTCCTGTCTCTCGATCCTCCATCCCTCCCAAAGCACGAGATGAAGCTGTCCTCCGAAAGGTCCCTCGCGTGCCTCATGTCTGCACTCACCAAAGAAGACAATGATGACTTCTGGTCCCTTCTTTGAGTTTTCTTTAACTGAGCTCAGATCCCAGGAAGAAAGACTGACATCTGTCAACGTGCTTAGACTTTGGTCACAAACCCCTGTCTGCTCTGCAGGCCCAATAGACTGTCCCGGACCATTGTGTGTTCTTCACGTACATTGAATTCCCCTATGTTGGAAATACATGATTGGTGCGGCAAAAAAGAAAAATCAGCACTGAGAAAAAGTATCTTTCAGCAACACAATTTTTACTTTCTGGACTGCAGGAAGGGTACTCTCGCTAGCCATTTTGCTGTAAGAGTACAAAGAGCAAAGGAAAACACACGAATTTATCCCTTAAGCATTTGGGGTCATCCTTACTGCTGTGTCTGATCTCCGTTGGCTGGAGCCAGACCTCACAATCTAAACTAAAATCTGATCGGCTAACAACTTAAAACTTTTCTAAATATATAAAAGCAGTGGAGAGCTGGGACATGCCTGTGAGCACGCCCAGCACAGGTATCTTGGTTAAATGTACTAGAATAGAATGTACTGCGTGCCTGTAAGCATGGCATGTCTAACAGCTACGTAGGATAGGGCCTAACAAAGTCATTAGCACACTTATTCTTTAACAAGAAAGGAAACTTTAAAAAGGAACTTTTTTACTTCCCACACCCTAAAAATTATGTGCTGTCCCCCTAAAATCATTCACACCTTTCCATCTCCCTTTCCCCTAAGAAGGGTGTATAAGCATCTGTACCCCATGCACAGTGGGGAATCATTCTGTGATCTGCCCCTATGCCCATTAATAAACCTGTATGCTTTTTCTCCTGCTAACCTACCTTTTGTCAGCTGGTTTTCTGTGAACCTCAGAGGGTGAAGGGGGACTTTCCCCTGGGCCCTCATGCCGTCTTCCCCGTGTCCTCCCATGGTGGCTGTGTGTCTGTGTCCTGACTGCCTTTTCTCGTAAGGACACCAATCATATTGGATTAGGGCCCACCCCAATGACCTCATTTTTACCGTAATTACCTCTTACAGACCCTATCTCCAAATACAGGCTGAGCGTGCTTGTTCTGTAATCCCAGAACTTTGGGAGGCTGAGGTGGGAGGATCGCTGGAGGCCCAGAGTTCTAGACCAGCCTGGGCAACATAGGGAGACCCCACCTTTACAAAGAAAAGTTTAAAAATTAGCCGGGCTTGGTAGCATACACCCATGGTCCCAGCTACTCAGGACGCTGAGGTCAAAGGATCACTTGAGCCCAGGTCAAAGCTGCAGTGAGCCAAGATTGTGCCAGTGAGTGACAGAGTGAGACCCTGTCTCGAATAGACAAATAAACAAATACAGTTCCATTCTAAGATTCTGGAGGTAGGATTTCAGCATAGGACTGTGCAGGGGACACAGCCTGTGACACCCTTCCACGAAGCGCCACAGGCACCATGGAAAGGGCTCTGGGCCAGGGTTGGAGGAACCGTCACAGTCGACCATGCTGACCATGCCCATGCTCTGGGCCCCCTGCCTGGCACCCCTGGAGCCTCCTCACAGCTGAAAGTGGGCAGGGAGTCACGTCCGGTGGGCTGGGGAGAGCTTCCATTCAGAGGGGCGCCACCCACACCCATCCCGGGCCTTGCACTTTCTGCTCTGCTCCTGATGCTCTTGAGTCATGCAGAACTCAACCTCATCTCCAAGACGCAGCCAAGGGCTCCACTGAGCTTTCCCCTCCTCCCTCCCCGGGAGGCTAAAGGAGAGAAGGCGCTGACCAAGTGGCACGCCTGCCTGCCTCCCTCATCCCGTTAGAAGTTCAGGGCCAGTGGGCCGGGCACAGTGGCTCACAACTGTAATCCCAGCACTTTGGGAGGCCGAGGTGGGCGGATCACAAGGTCAGGAGTTTGAGACCAGCCTGACCAATATGGTGAAAACTTGTCTCTACTAAAAATACAAATAGCTGGGCATGGTGGCGGGTACCTGTAATCCCAGGGACTCAGGAGACTGAGGCAGGAGAATCGCTTGAACCCAGAGGCAGAGGTTGCTGTGAGCTGAGATGGCACCATTGCACTCCAGCCTGGGCAACAGAATGAGACTCTGTCTCAAAAAAAAAAAGAAGTTCAGGGCCAGCCTGTGATGCTGGTGCCGGCCCCACGCTAGGGCTGTGACGTCACCCCAACATCATTTCATCCCCAGGGCCAACTACAGGCCCCGGCTGGGAGGGCTCTGTCACTCATGATCAAATGAAGTGAGTTGTTTTGTTTTTGTTTCTGTTGTGAGACGGAGTTTCACTCTTGTCGCCCAGGCTGGAGAACAGTGGCATGATCTCGGCTCACTGCAACCTCCTCCTCCTGGGTTCCAGCGATTTTCCTACCGCATCCTCCCAAGTAGCTGGGATCACAGGCATGCGCCACCACGTCCAACTAATGTGTGGGGTGGGGTTTTCACCATGTTCGTTAGCCTGGTCTCGAACTGACGACCTCAGGTGATTTGCCCACGTTGGCCTCCAAAGTGCTGGGATTACAGGCATGAGCCACCATGCCTGGCTCAAATTAAATAAGTTTAAAACGCATTATTGATTCCAGTTGCAAAAAAGGGAGATCCCCAAACACAATTAAATATTGCCTGGTGTCATGCACCGAATTGTGTTGGCCCCAAATTTATGTCAAAGTCCTAAACCCCAGGATTTCAGAATGTGACTGTATTTGGAGACAGGGCCTTTAAATACATCATTAAGATAAAAATGGGGTCAATCAGGTGGTCCCTTATCCAACAGGCCTGGTGTCCTCATAAGAAAAGGAGATTTGGACACGCAGAGTGACATCAGACACACGTGCACACAGAGAAAGGACAAAGTAAAGACACAGGAGAAGACAAACACCTATAAGCCAAGAGGGGAGGCCTCAGGGAAACCACTCCTGCTGCCAGGTTGACCTTGAAGGAATAAACCTGAGTCCGGGCACAGTGGCTCCCGCCTGTAATCCCAGCACTTTGGGAGGCTGAGGTGAGCAGATCACTTGAGGTCAAGAGTTCAAGACCAGCCTGGCCAACATGGTGAAACTCTGTCTCTAATAAAAATACAAAAATTAGCCAGGCGTGGGGGCAGGCACCTGTAGTCCCAGCTACTCAGGAGGCTGAGGCAGGAGAATTATTTGAACCTGGGAGGTAGAGGTTGCAGTGAGGTGAGATCACACCACTGCACTCCAGCCTGGGCAACAGAGTGAGACTCCGTCTCAAAAAAAAAAGAAAAATGAAACCTGAAGTAGTAAGCCTTTGTTGTTTCAGCGCCCCCACCATCTGTGGCGTTGTGTTACAGCAGCCCGAGTGCACTCATACAGCTGGTTGCAATGAAGATGTATTAAATCAGACCCAGAAAAAAACAATTAGAAGAGGATTAGCACGAAATAGCTCACATGTTCAAAATGTTGCCTCTCTCCCTGCACAATGGCTTCTACATCCTGAATGTGAATTCATACTTCTGCCAGCACATCGCCAAAGAAAGGCTGTCTTCCGCTACTCTGTGCTCTGACAGTTTCGTTAATGAGGGTGCCTTGCAGGGCTGGCTTTCTCCTAACGGGTGTTCATTTCCACTTTCATGGCAGAGTCGCTATGCTAATGCCTCTACTGATTTACTGCAAATAGGGCGATGGCTCTCTCGTGGGCACGTTTCATCCAATCCAGAGATAAAGCCCCATCCAGTTGCAGGAGGATGAGCTTAGGTTTTAGAGTCCTCATTTTTGCTTCCGACTCCCAGGAGACAATTTTATAATCCTTCTACCAACATCTATTGAGGCAGCCTGCCAGCACTCCACCCTGTGGGGTAGCAGGGAATGTGGACATCAGGGAACTGGTTTGATGAGGGTACCCCCGGGGACTCTGGGGGCAGTGAGGGCCCAGCCAGGCCAGGAGACACACCCACCATAGCCCACAAGGCTGTCTTCACCCATCAGGGCCAGAAGGCCCATGTCCCCGCCACCCTGTGTGGCAGTGAGCAGACGAGGTGGCCTTGGCTTGTTCTCTATCCGGGGGATAATGATGATGGTATCGACATTTACACAGGTGTCCCAAGGCTCTGTGCATTCTGTGGAGAGTGCCATGGACTAAATGTATCCCCCAACTTCATACATTGAAGCCCTAATCCCCAGTGAGATGGTATCTGCAGGTGGAGCTGTTGGGAGGTGACTGGAGGTAGATCAGATCATGAGGGTGGGACCCCTTTGATGGGATTAGTGCCCTTATAAAAACAGGAAGAGACGAGAGAGCTCTTTGTCTGCCATATAAGGACACAGGAAGAAGGCCACCATCTGCAAACCAGGAATGGGCTCTCATCAGACACCAAATCTGCCAGCACCTTGATCTTAGACTCTGCAGCCTCCAAAACTGTGAGAAATGAATGTCTGTTGTTTAAGCCCCCACTCTGTGGTATTCTGTAAGAGCAGCTTTGACAGACGAAGGCAGGCCGCACATGCCTGGTGTCTCTAGAAAAGAGGTCTGCAGCTGCAGCAACACCCTCTTTTCGGATGACAGAGGCTGCCCAAGATGGAAATGCCTGCCAAGGTCCTGCAGCTCACCTTGAAGGGCCTGCAACGGGAACCCAGGTCTGGCAGGACGGTTGGTTCCTTTCACTGTGTTTGACATCCCCTCAAATGACCTTGACCATCTGGGAAGGTAGAAGGTGTGTGACTGAGCAGTTTCAAGGACAGTCCCCGGGTGCTGGGGTGCCGCCACTGTGGAGATGCCTGAGAGAAGCAACTGTGTGAAGTTGGACCACATGGCTCTGCCCATGTCTCCCCAAAATGGGCGTGAGCCCGTGGAGAAAGGGCTGCATTCCTAGTGATGAGAGCGCTATTCCACAGGCCGAGGTTTTTAAAACATACTTTGAAAAACAGGCCTTGAAAATGCCTCCTTTCTAGGGGACCTCGTGGGCAGCTACAGACGGGCTGAAGCTTAACTTCCAGGCATCATTTTTCTTGCAGAAATGTCCATCACCATCCTGGTGACCTAGAAGGCTGCTGTGCAAAGAAGAATGGGCTGCCAAGGAGTGATGTTCCGGGTCTGGATTTAGTCCAGCGGGGGATGCGTCACGCACCCGAGTGATGGCCAGCGGAGAGGAAGGCTGACGTGGAAATAAATATCTGCTCTGTGTATTGATGTGATTCATCCAATTACCTAGGAAGCTCGATTGAGAGAGGTCCAAGGGAATGACTCAAATGTCACCTGAATGATGCCCGAAAGGCTTCAGCCAGCATTTTTTTTCTCATATCACTGATAATCAGAGGAGACTTTTAGTTACTGAGAATATTAATTGCTGCTGAGAGCTGGGTGTGAAGTTAAATGGAAATGAAAAACCGCAACACAGCAGTGATGGCTGTGATGGCTCTGGGGGCAGAATGGATGCTGAGCTGAACTGGTCCAGCTGGCTAATTTTACTTGACATTTTTCATTTCTATTTCTTTTCTTTAATTCATAAATAATGGAAAACCGCTGTTATGTGCCGAGTTGTGTCCCCCCAAAACTCACACGTCGAAGGTTCAACCCCTGGCACCTTCGAAGGTGGCTGTATTTGGAGATGAGGTCTTTAAATAGGCAAGTAAGTTAAGGTGGGCCCTGGTCCATTAGATTGATGTCCTTATAGAGAGGAGATGAGTACACACAGAGGGTTGACCATGTGAGGACACGGAGAAGAAGGCGTCTATAGGCCAAGCTCAAGAGAGGCCTTGGGGGGAGCCAGCCCCGCCAACACCTTGATCTTGGACTTCCAGCCTCCAGGACTGCAAAAGAAATTCATCTCTGTCATTGAAGGTGTTGTTACTTTGTTATGGTAGCCCCAGCAACCTAAGACAGCACCCTCGACGTTTCAATTCCATTTCCAATCTAATCACCAAACTAAGTAAATTCTGCGTAGCGCATCAGAGGACCTAACGGGTCACAGAGGAACTGGATTTTTTCGGGTGAGAAAGCTCTCTTGTCCACTGAAACAGGAACTAAGCTTTGATTTCCAGAGTTCTCCTTAAGGTTGTTCTGGGTCTTTTGTTTACCTGAGTCCTCCAATGTAGAGACAGAGAGACGCTCTCCTCAAGTTTCTAGAAACAGACGATATGAAACTATTGTTTCTGCTCAACTCATTTGATTTTTATTACTTTTCCATTGTCAACGTTCTCTAGCTAAAGACCACCAGGAACACACTTACAGCTAAAGAAAATTGAGGTTTTTGAATCATTTCATGACACCATAAACCACAGGTAACCGTGAGGGGGGTGTCAGTAATATCGAAAAGGACTCGCAGTGCCTGGGCTTGAGTTGGGTGACTCGGGGGAGAATCCAGGACGCTGTTAGCAAGGAGGGGGTGATTCCGTGCTCGGCTATCTTAATAATTCGCACCTAAAAGGCAAAGAGAACCGTGTGAGGCTGAAGCCACTGTTGGCAGAAAAGCAGCCATCACACCTCAGCCAGGATAGGCGATGGGGGATCATTTTTTTGTTTCAGTGTTCTTGCTTTGGTCTGAGCAGACAAAATTGTGGGCTGAGTGGCCTTGTTTTCATCTTGATCTGGTGACGTCATAAGTGTTCTTGTCTGAGTTGGTGTTCGTGGAATCGTCGCCGTTCAACGGGACACAAGGCCAGCTGCGAGGGCCCCTGCTCTCTCCCCTCGTCTGTGTGCTTACTTCTCAGTCATGTAACAAGGCGTGCTCTCTCTGTGGTGTAGAAGCAGGCAGTCATTTACAGGGGCAGCCCCAGCACCGGCCCTCACCTCCCAGGCCCCGCATGCCCTGGCTTCACTCCACAGCCCTGCACCCCACCACGTGCTGTGAGTTTGTTCACATGTGGTTTATTGGCGATGGCAGTCTCCATTAGGACAGGCCGTGTCAGCAGCCATACCTCATTTCATTGATCTTCAATACGATTGTTTTTGATATTGGTTGAATTTTTTTCAATGCAATATCTGAAGTACGATGACTTTGTGGCAACTGTGCATCGAGCAAATCTGTCAGCACCACTTTGCCAGCAGTGTGTGCTCACCTTGGGTCTCTGTGCCGCATTTTCACAATCTCACAATACTTCAAACTCTTTCTTATTATGATATCTGCCAAGGTGATCTCCGCTCAGTGATCTTTCGTGTTACTATGCTAATTGTTTGGGGGCACCACAAACTGTACCCGGATAAGACAGCAAATTTAACTGATAAAATGAGCGTTCTGACTGTTCCATCAACTGGCCGTTCCCCCATCTCTCCCTCTCCTCTGGCCTCCTCATTCCCTGAGACACAACAATATTGAAATTAGGCCAATTAATAACCCTACATTAGCCTTGAAGTGTTCAACTGAAAAGCAGAGTCACACATCTCTCATTTTAAATCGAAAGTTAGAAATGATTCAGCTTGGCTGGGCGCAGTGGCTCACACCTATGATCCCAGACCTTTGGGAGGCCGAGGTGGGCGGATCATGAGGTCAGGAGATGGAGACCATCCTGGCTAAGATGGTGAATCCCCATCTCTACTAAAAATGCAAAAAATTAGCCGGGCGTGGTGGCACGCAACTAGTCCCAGCCATTCAGGAGACTGAGGCAGGAGAATTGCTTGAACCCGGGAGGCGGAGGTTGCAGTGAGCTGAGATTCCGCCACTGCACTCTAGTCTGGGTGACAGAGTGCGACTCCATCTCAAAAAAAAAAAAAAGAAAGAAAGAAAAAGAAAGAAATGATGAAGCTTAATGAAAAAGATATTTTGAAAGGTTGAAAGCTAGGCCTCTGGTGCCAAAGAGGCTAGTTTTACAACTGACAAAGGAAAAGCTCTTAAAGGAAATGAAAAGTGCTACTCCAACGAACATATGAATAATAAGAAAGCAAAAGAGCCTTATTGCTCATATGGAGAAAGTTCTAGTGGTCTGGATGGAAGATCAAACCAGCCACAACATTCCCTTAAGCTAAAGCCTAATCCAGAGCAAGGCCTAACTCTCTTTAATTCTGTGAAGGCTGAGAGAGTTGAGGAAGCTGTGGAAGAGTTGAAAGCTAGAAGAGGTTGGTTCATGAAGTTTAAGGAAAGAAGCCATCTCCATAACCTAAAAGTGCAAAAGGAAGCAGCAAGTGGTGAGGGCGAAGCAGAATTAGGTTATCCAGATGATCTAGGTAAGATTGTTGATGAACGTGGCTGCTCTAAACAACAGATTTCAATGTAGATGAACAAGCCTTCTACTGGAAGAAGATGCCATCTTAAGACATTCGTAGCTAGAGAGGAGAAGAGAAGTCAATGCCTGCCTTAAAGCTTCAAAGGACAGGCTGGCTCAGTTGTTAGAAGCAAGTGCAGATGATGACTTTAAGTTGAAGTCAGCACTCATTTACCATTCCAAAAATCCTAGGGCCCTTAAGAATTATGCTAAATCTACTCTCCTTTGCTCTGCCAATGGCACAATGAAGCCTAAATGATAGTATATCTGTTTACACCATGGTTTTCTAAATATTTTAATATTTTAAGCCCACAGTTGAGACCTACGGCTCCAAAAAATAATTTTTCTTCAAAATGTTATTGCTCACAAATAGTGCACATGGTCACTCAAGAGCTCTGGTTAGGATGTACAAGGAGATGACTGTTGTTTTCATGTGTGCTAACACAACATCTATTCTGAAGCTCATGGATCAAGAAGTAACTTTGATTTTCAAGTCATATTATATAAGAAATGTATTTCGTGAGGCTATAGCTGCCATAGATAGTGATTCCTCTGATGGATCTGGGCAAGGTCAATTGAAAACCTGGCAAGGAGTCGACACTCTAGATGCCATTAAGAACACATGTGGGGCTGGGCGCAGTGGCTCACGCCTGTAATCCCAGCACTTTGGGAGGCCGAGGCGGGTGGGTCACCTGAGGTCAGGAGTTTGAGACCAGCCTGGCCAACATGGCAAAACCCCATCTTTACTAAAAATACCAAAAATTAGCTGGGTATGGTAGTGGGTGCCTGTAATCCCATCTAATTGGAAAGCTGAGATAGGAAAATCGCTTGAACCCTGGAGGCTGAGGTTGCAGTGAGTTGAGATCATGCCATTGCACTCCAGCCTGTGCAAGAAGAGCGAAACTATGAAGAAAAAAAAAAGAAGACTTGATGAATGGGAAGAGGTAAAAAAATCAACATAAACAGGAGTTTGGAAAAAGTTGATTCCCACCCTCATAGATGAATTTGAGAAAACTTCCGTGGAGGAAGGAGCTGCAAATGTTGTGGAAATAGCAAAAGAACTAGAATCAGAAGTGGAATCTGAAGATGTGACTGAGTTGCTTGAATTTCATGATAAAACTTGAACTGATGAGGAATTGCTTCCTATGGATGAGCAAAGACTATCTTGTGGATGATTTCTTGAGATGGAATCTGCTCTTTGTGAAGATGCTGTGAATATTGTTAAAATGATAACAAAGGCTTAGAATATTCCATAAACCTACTTGATAAAGCATTGGCAGAGTTTGAAAGAATTTTGAAAGAGGTTCTGCTGTGAGTAAAAGGCTACAAATTAGCATCATATGCTACAGAGGAATATTTCGTGAAAGAGTCATTTGATGCAGCAAACTTCATCATTGTCTTATTTTTCAAAATTGTGAATAGTAGGAAACATTCTTCAGCTCAAGATGGTAACCAGAGGCATTCAGCTCTCACTTCCTTCACAAAGAAGGACTCAAACAGCAAATAGTCACATGTCAAGTATAGCAGCTAAGAGAGAACACTAGAATTCAGAGGGAAGGGACAAGAAACTTCTAAAACATGGAAAGAGAGGGATGTGAAGTAGCTGGCACAGCCAGGATCAGTTCAGATCCAGGAGATCTACCAAATGCCTGAAAAAGAATTCAAAAGTATGATATTAAAGAAGCCTAATGAAACACAATAGAATGCAGATACACAATGCAAAGAAATCAGAGAAGCAATTCATTATCTGAATGAGAAATTCAACAACAACAAAATAGATATCAAAAAAAAGACCCAAACATTCAATTCATTTAATTGAAGAATTCAATGAATAAAATTAAAAATACAATTTACAGCTTCAACAATTGACTAGAGCAAGCAATCTAGACCAAATATTTAAATTGTGGGTACTCCAGAATAAGAGGTGAGCAAGGGCATAGAAAATATACTTAATAAAATATTGGTTGAAAATTTCTCAAGTCTTGCAAGACACAGACATCCCGATACAGGAATCTCAAAGATTCCCAAATAGATTCAACCCAAAAAGGTCTTCTCCAAGGCACATTATAGTCTAACTGTCAAAGGTCAAAGACAAAGAGAATTCTAAAAACAGCAAAAGTGTCAAGTCACATATAAAATAATCCAGCAGATTTCTCAGCAGAAACCTTACAGGCCAGGAGAGAATGAGATGATATGTTCACAGTGCTGAAAGATAATAAAACTTCCAGCCAGGATACTATACCCAGTAAAGCTATCCTTGAAAAATAAAGGAGAAATAACATCTTTACCAGATAAGCAAAAACGGACGAAATTTATCATCACTAGACCAGCCCTACAAGAAGTGCTTGTGGAATTCTTACATCTGGAAGTGAAAGGATGGCAGATGCCATCATGAAAACACACAAAAGTATAAAACTCACTGATAGAGCAAACACACAAGTGAGAAAAAGAAAGGACTCAAATGTTACCACTATGGAAAACAACTAAACTGCAATGAGAAAGAAATGAACAAAGGATAATATACAAAACAACCAGAAACAATTATTATTATTTTTTAACAAATTTCAAAATGACAAAAATAACTTGTTGCTTCTCAGTAATAATCTTGAATGTAAAATGATAAAATTAAGTTGCCTACTTAAAATGTATAGAGGCAGGTGTGGAGTCATGCACCTGTAGTCACAGCTATTCAGGAGGCTGAGATGAAAGGATCACTTGAGCCCATGGGTTTTTGTCCAGCCTGGGCAACATAGCATGTCCCCATCTTTGAAAAAAAAATGAGAGAGATATATAGATTGGCTGAGTGCATGAAAAAATGACCCAACTACATGATGCCTACAGGAAATTCACTTCACCCATAAAGACACATATGGACTAAAAGTGAAAGGACAGAAAAAGATATTCCCTACAAATGGAAACCAAAAGAGCCGGGAGTAGCTATACTTAAATAAAACAGACTTTGAGTCAAAAAATGTTAAAAAAGACAAATAAGGTCATTATAAAATGATAAAGGGATGAATTCAATAAGAAGATATGACTCAATATATATGCACCCAACAACACAGTACCCAGATACATAGAGCAAATAACGTTAGACTAAAGGGAGAGATAGACACTAATACAATAATAGTTGGAGACTTTAACACCCCACTTTCAGCACTGGACAGATCATCTAAACAAAAAAATCAACAGAAAAACATTGGATTTAAACTGCACTTTAGACTGAATGAACCTAACAGACATTTACAGGACATTTTATCCAACAGCTGCAGAATACACATTCATTTCATCAGCACATGCAACATTCTCCAGGACAGACCACATGTTAGGCCACAAAACATATCTCAACAAATTTTTAAAAATCAAAATCACATCAAGCATCTTCTCAAATCACAGTGGAATAAAACTAGAAATCAGCATCAAGAGGAACTTTGGAAACTATACAAATACATGGAAATTAAATTACATGCTCCTGAATAACCACTGGAACAATGCAGAATTTAAAAAGGAAAGTTAAAAAGTCTTGAAACAAGCCAGGCAGGGTGGCTCACACCTGTAATCCCAACACTTTGGGAGGCTAAGGCAGGTGGATCACTTGAGGCCAGGAGTTTGAGACCAGCCTGGCCAACATGAAGAAACCCCATCTCTACTAAAAATACAAAAATTAGCCTAGCATGGTGGCACATGCTTATAGTCCCAGCTACTCTGGTGGCGTAGGCATAAGAATTGTCTGAACCCAGGAAGTGGAGGTTTCAGTGAGCTGAGATTGCATCACTGCACTCCAGCCTTGATGATAGAGCAAGACTATCTCACAACAACAGCAACAACAACAAAAGTTTTGAAACAAATGAAAATGGAAACAGCACATATCAAAATCTATGGGATACAGCAAAAGCAGTGCTAAAAGGGAATTTTATAGCAATAAATGCCTACATCAAAAAAGAAGAAATATCTCAAATAAAAAACTAATGATGTACCTCAAGGAACTAGAAAAACAAGAACAAGCCAAATGCAAAATTAGTGAAGGAAAAAGTAATAAAGCTTAAAGTAAGGCCAGGTACAGTGGCTAACACCTGTAATCCCAACACTTTGGGAGGCTGAGCGGGGAGCATTGCTTGAGCCTGGGAGTTTTAGACCAGCCTGGGCAACATAGTGAGACTCCATCAACATAAAAAGTTTTAAAAAATAGCCAGGCATGGTGGCACATATCTATAGTCTCAGCTACTCAGGAGGCTGAGGCTGGAGGATAGCTTGAGCCAGGAAGTCAAGGCTGCAGTGAGCTGTGATCATGCCACTGCACTCCAGCCTGGGAGACAGAGCAAGACCCTGTCTCAAATTGTAAAAATAAAATAAAAATTTAAAAGATCAGAGCAGAAGCAGAACTAAACCAAATAGAGACTTTAAAAAATCATAAAGGATCAAAATGCCAAAATGTGACTTTTTAAAAAATAAACAAAATTAATAAAACTGCTAGCTAGACTAACCGGGGGAAAAAAAGGAAGACTCAAACAAAGAAAATCAAAAACATAAAGGAGACAGTACAACTGATACCACAGAAATACAAAGGATCATTGGAGACTATTATGAAAAGCTACACACTAACAATTTGGAGCACCTAGAGAAATTGGATAAATTATTGGACACATACAACCATCAAGACTGAACCAGGAAGAAACAGAAAACTTGAACAGGTCAATAACAAATAATCAGATTGAATCAGTAATAGAAAGTCTCCCAAGAAAGCCTAGGACTGAAAGATTTTACTGCTGAATTCTACCAAACTTACAAAGAACTAACACTAATTCTTCTCAAACTCTTCCAAAAGAGAAGGAATTCTTCCAAACTCATTCTACAAGGCCAGCATTACCTTGATACCAAACGCAGACAAGGATACAAAAGAAAAAGAAAACTACAGGCCAATATTCCTGATGAACATAGACATGAAAATCCTCAACAAAACACTAGCAAACTCAACCCAACAGCACATCCAAAAGATAATACATCATGAGCAAGTGGGATTTCGCCCAAAGATGCAAGGATGGGTCAACATATACAAATCAGTAAATGTGATACATCACGTCAACACAATGAAGGACAAAAACCATATGATCATCCCAACAGACACAGAAAGTATTTGACAAAATTCAATATCCCTTAATGATAAACATTCAATGCATTAGGCATAGAGGGAACATACTTTAACATAATAAAGGCCACATACAGCAAGCCCTCAGCTGACATTATACTGAATGTGGAAAAGCTGAAAACCTTTCCTCTAATAACTGAAACAAAACAAGGATGCTCACTTTCACCACTCTGATTCAACATATTACTGGAAGTCCTTGTCAGAGCAATCAGGCAAGAGAAACAAATGAAAGGCATCCAAATTAAAAAAGAGGAAGTGAAACTGTCTCTCTTTGCAGATAACATAATCATACACAGAGAAAATCTAAAGACTTCACCAAAAAACTCTTAGAACTGATAAGTGAATTAAGTAAAGTTGCAGTATACAAAATCAACATACAAGAATCAATCAGTAGTGTTCCCATACACCAATAGTAAACTAACTGAGAAAGAAATAGAGAAATAAATCCCATTTACAAGAGCGATAAAATAAATAAAATACCTAGGAATTAATTTAACCAATGATGTAAAATACCTCTACAAGGAAAACTACAAAACATTGATAAAAGAAATTAGGGAGGACACAAAGAAACTGAAAGATCTCTCATGTACATGGATCAGAAGAATTAATATTGTTAAAATAGCTATACTCCCCAAAGCAATCTACACATTCAATGCAATCCCTATCAAAATGCAATGACATTCTTCATAGAAATAGAAAAAACAGCCCTAAAATTTGTATGGGACTACAAAGACTCTAAATAGCCAAAGCAATACTGAGCAAAAAGAACAAAGCTAGAGGCATTATATTACCTAACTTCAAATTATCCTATAAAGCTAGTAACCAAAACAGCATGGTATTGCTATAAAAACAGACACACAGACCAATGGAACAGTACAGAAAACCCAGAAATAAATCTGCATATTCACAGCAAATTGATTTTCAACAAAAGTACCAAGAACATACATTGGGTAAAAGACATCCTCTTCAATAATTGGTGGCTAGGTGTGGTGACATATGTGTGCAACCTCAACACTTTGGGAGGCCAAGGTGGGAGAATTGCTTGGGTCCTGGAGATCAAGACCAGCCTGGACAACAAAGGGAGACCCCATCTCTAGAAAAACTTTAAAAATTAGCTGAGCATAGTGGATAGTGCCTTTAGTTCCAGCTACTTCAGAGGCTGAGGTGGAAGTATGCTTGAGCCCAGAAAGTCAAGGCTGCAGTAAACTATGAGAGTGTCATGCACTCCAGCCTGGGCAACAGAGTGAGTTCCAGACTCAAAATAAATAAATAAATAGTGCTGGAGAAACTGAATCTCTATATGCAGAATAATTAAACTAGATGCCTATCTCCTCATCTACAAAAACCAACTTAAAATGGATTAAAGACTTAACTGTTAAGACCTTAGAAGAAAACATAGGGAAAATGCTTCAGGACATCAGTCTTGGCAGATTTTATGACTAAGATCTCAAAAGCCTAGGCAACAAAAACAAAAATAGACAAATAAGACTATGTTAAACTAAAACTCTGCTACATAGCAAAACAAAACAAAACAAAACAAAACAAAACAAAAAAAAAAACAGTGTGAAAAGACAACCTATAGAATGGGAGGAATATTTGCAAGCTACTTATCCAACAAAGGACTAATATCCAGACTATACAAGGAAATCAAACAATTCAGTGGAAAACAACAACTAATAATTTGATTAAAGAGTGGGCAAGTGATTTGAATAGAACTTTCTCAAAAGAAGATGTACAAATGGCCAACAGATATATGAAAAAATGTTCAACATTGCTAATCATCAGGGAAATCAAAACCAAAATCACTGTGAGACAGATATCCCAATTTGAATGGCTATTATTAAAAAGTCAAGAAATAAATGCTGGTAAGAATGTGGAGAAAATGTAACTCATATACATTGTTGGTGGGAATGTAAATTAGTGCAGCCATTATGGAAAACGGTATGGAGGTTTCTCAAAAAAACTAAAAAACTAAAGTTAGACAAGGAGAGCTCCAAATTCTGCATCTGCCTGAATATCTGGTGAATTCCAGAATTATGCATGCATGAGACAAATTCTAAGTACTGCAGCTGAATATTCAGTTGTTGACCGTTGCAAGGGAGACGGGGTTTGAAGATTGAGATTTGCCTAATTAACTGCCTGATTAAACAATGAAACAAAAATTGATAATCTTCAAAGGAATATAACAGAATTTGCAATCTTTTCACCGGATAATTTGCAATGTCCAAGACATAACCCTAAATTACTTGACACATGATAAAAACAGAAAATGTTATCCACAAGAGACAAAGAATTTTATAAATAAGGAAAGTAACAAAAAGTAATATAATTTAGCTAAGATTTGACAGCTAGTGAAAACCAGGGCCAAATCTTGAAATCTGGTCTTCTAACTCTAAACCCCACTTTCTTTTCACTTCTTTAAATCTGTCCCATTTCTAAAATTTTATGTCAGTGTGATATATTTCTTCCAATTTAATAAAAATATTTTGCTCTGAAAAAAAAAAACTTAAAAGCCATAAAACTCACTACTGGGTATTTACCCAAAAGAAAGAAAGAACATCAGTACGTCAAAGGTATACCTGCACTTCCATGTTTATTGCGGTACTATTCACAATAACCAAAATATAGAATCAACCTGTGTCCATCAAGGAATGAATGGATAAAGAAAATGTGGTATAGGAGAGAGATCCAAGATGGCCGACTAGCAACAGCTCAGGAATGTAGCTCCCAGTGAAAGCGCAGAGAACGAGTGGACGCCGCACTTTCCGACGAGTCTTTGTTGCCCACAGACCGGGAGATTCCCGGCGGAGAAGCCACGCGGGTCGCTGGCGCGACTCTTTTGGCCGGCGCGGCTCTTTTGCTGGCACCCAGCGCGGCGCTTCCCGGTGCGGAGTGTGCGGGACGGACGGGCTCGGCTGGTCCCATCCCCACAAGGAAAACAGCAATTGGAAGCGCTGAGGACTGAGAGTTTCACAGCGGGCGCAGCGAACCCGGGAAGAGGGGAACCGGCGTCCGCCAAAGGAAAACTAAGAAACAGAAAAACTTCATCACCGGGCGGAGA
>PVKP010042666.1:0-17908 GCA_004027715.1 Plecturocebus donacophilus
GTGGCTGGAGCCAACAGAAGTGAAAGCTAGGAGAGGGAAATGAGGCCTAAAGACACCTTGGCAGCCACCTACACTCAGGTGGCAGAGGGGCAGAAGGGCCACAGAGGGACAAGGAGAATCCCCAGAGTGCAGTGCCATGGAAACCGGGAAGGACAGAGTTCCAGGAGGGAAAAGGAAATGTAGTCAACATCAACCAGTGTAAGGGAGAGGTCAGAGTGGAGAGGAGTATCAGATCTGGAGAGATTTTAGACCCTGATTTCCATCCCTCTACCAATAATTTAAAACCAACAAACAAACTAAAACCTTTTACTTCTTTTTTTTTTTTTTTTATTGCATGGCAGAGTTACACAACACTTTACTACATAGTAGATGCTACACAAAGAATGGCTGTTTACAGACATTTCATCCCGCTCCTCCAGTCCCCTAAAACTCACTCTTCAAAGCATTTGCCCTAGTTTAATGGCAATGTGATTTGTGGTTTTGGTTTGTTTGTTTTTGCTTTTGTTGAGACAGGGTCTTACTCTGTTGCCCAGGCTGGAGTGCAATGGTCCTATTTCAGCTCACTGCAACCTCTGCCTCCTGGCCTCAAGTGATTTTCTTACCTCAGCCTCTCAAGTAGCTGGGCCACAGGCACAGGCCACCATGCCCGACTAATATTTTGGTATTTTTTGTAGAGTTTTGCTATGTTGCCCAGGCCGATCTCAAACTCCTGGGCTTAAGAGATCCACCTGCCTTGGCCTCCCAAAGTGCTGGGATTACAGGTGTGAGCCACTGTGCCTGGCCAGGTAATGTTTTGTTTTAATTTTTTATATCCATAGGATATTGGGGAAAAGGTGGTGGTTGGTTACATGAGTAAGTTCTTTAGCGGTGATCTGTGAGATTTTGGTGCACCCATCACCCGAGCAGTATACACCACACCCAGTTTGCAGTCTTTCATTCTCACCCGCTTCCCACTAGTTTCCCCTGAGTCCCCAAAGTCCATTATGTCATTCTTAGGCCTTTGCAACCTCATAGCTTAACTCCCACTTATGAGTGACAACATACAATGTTTGGTTTTCCATTCCTGAGGTATTTCACTTAGAGTAATAGTCTCCAATCTTGTCCAGGTTGCTGCAGATGCCATTAATTAATTCCTTTTTATGGCCGAGTAGTATTCCATTATATATATATATATATACATATATACACACACACATGCACACACACACAATAAATATATATTTATATATATATGTATATATATTTATATATATATATGTATATATATATATTTATTACATATATATACATGTATATATATATACATGTATATATACCACAGTTTCTTTATCCACTCATTGACTGATGGGCATTTGGGGTGGTTCCATATTTTCACAAGTGCAAATTGTGCTGCTATAAACATGCGTGTGCAAACATATTTTTTGTATAATGACTTCTTTTCCTCTGAGTAGATACCCAGTAGTGAGATTGCTGGATCAAATGGTTTTTCTACTTTTAGTTATTTAAGGAATTCCACACTGTTTTCCATCGTGGTTGTACTAGTTTACATTCCCACTGGCAGTGTAGAAGTGTTCCCTGTTCACCACATTCATGCCAACATCTATTATTTCTTGATTTTTTGATTATGGCTATTCTTGCAGGAGTAAGCGAAACCTTCTACCTCTCCACTGATATTCCTCATTTCAGCAAATGGCACTCTTATTTGCCATTGTTCAGGGTAACACTTTAAGAGCATCTTCAATTCATCTTTGAAACCCTTACCACCTGCATCCTGTTGGCTCTACCTTCAAAATACACCCAAAGCCACCCACCACTCTCTAGTCCAAGCCTCCATCCCCTCTTGCCTGGACTGTGGGGCAGCCATCGTCTGCTGTTCCTCCTGCATCCCTGCCTTTCTTTCTCACTACCAGTGCTGCAGCACCCAGAGATTTTTTTTTTTTTTTTTTTAATCATAAAGGCTAGCAATCATGTAAAGAAGCCCTCAAACTCATTATAAATAAGCAGGGGGGAAAGGCACTCTAAAACAATGATGAGCTATCATTTTTTACCCGTTAGATGGATAAGAAACAGAAATCCAGACATTGCCACACTGAGAGGCTGGGCAGGAAGGAAGCAGATGCGGACCTCGGGCAGGGCGGGGCTGCTGGAGCGCACACGTGTGCCTGACCCACAGTCCTGCCCCTGGGCACGTCGGAGGAGGTGCCATGCAACACTGTTTGCAGCAGGGAAGAACGGGAGGAACAGCAGGCACTACATCCCTAGGAAGTGAGTTCCAAAACAACAGGGGCTTCATTTTTCTTTTTCACTGCTGTATCCATAGTAACAAAAAGAGTGATCATTAAACATCCCCAGAAAAAAAGGCCTGAATGGTCTCACAGCAAACAGTGCTGGGGTGAGGTAGAAACAAGAGCAACACTCTCTGGGCAGAGGGAAAATGGAAGGCGAGAGAGTGAGGACAGGAATTACGGACCCCTCCCTGAATGGGCTTGGCCTGATGGAAGGGATGGAACAAGAACTGAAAGGAAAAGACACAGCTTCCATCCACCTGCCTGTCCCTCTGCAGGGTCCCAGAGAAGCTGAGCTGCGTGCTCCAGGCCCCTCAGGGCCGGCTGGTTCCCCTCGCTGCCCCCAGGCCCGTGACCCTGCCCTACCTGGTGTCCTCGTTGGAGTCCTGGGCCAGCCTCACCAGGTTGCGCACCAGCATGTCTGTGCTGTCTCTCGTGCCCGAGAGAAGCTTCTCAGTGCCGATCTGCTCCAGCACGGCCCAGAGGTGCTCAGCCGTGCATTTCCGGACCAGGGGGTTCCGGTGGCTGAAAGGTAATCATGGCCAGGGGTCAGTCTCAGGATGGTGGTGTGGGAGTCCCCAGACTGCAGACCTGGGTCCACCAGTGCAGACCCATGCTTCATGCCAGCCAGGGGCTCCAAAAATACCTGTCCCATGTGAGCTGAGGGAAATCTTTGAGGAAAGAGCACTCACTTTCTACTCATAGGGTGACAGCGACAACGGGAGAGGGAAGGAAAGCCACATGAATCTACACAACATTCTCCAATACACCATATGTCACCATTCTTGGGAGCTTCCTGAGCACAGATCCTTCCTTCTGTCTAAACACGCTTCTCCATCTTCCTTCCACCTAGAAAAGCCCTACCTAACCAATGCCTCCTCTTCCTTCCCCAGTCCCATAGGCAGAATGAGATGTCCCAGCCACGGGTAGTACTGTCTTTGTCCCCCAGGGAAGCACAGTTGCACACTTAGGGCTCCCACCAGGCTGCCAGCTCCTCGTGGCCAGGGATCAGCTTATCTGTCTCCCTTGACTAGGAAGTAAGCTCCAAAACAGGGGCTTCATTTTTCTTTTTCACTGCTGAATCCATAATAACGAAAAGAGTGATCATTAAATACCTCCAGAAAAAAAAAAAAAAGGCCTGAATGGTCTTACAGAGAATGGTGCTGGGGTGAGGTGGAAACAAGAGCAACACTCAGTGGGTAGAGGGGAAATGGCAGGTGAGAAGGTGAAGGCTGGGAGTATGGACCCTCAACGGACTTGGCTTGATGAAAGGGGCAGGACAGGAGCTGAAAAAAAAGGACACAGTTTCTACCCACCTGCCTGTCCCTCTGCAGGGTTCCAGGGAAGCTGAGCCTCGTGCTCCAGGCCCCTCAGGGCTGGCTGGTTGCCTTCTGTGCCCCTAGACCCCTGGCCCTGCCCTACAGGTGTCCTGGTTGGAGTCCTGGCTTCCCCCTCTGTTGCAACCCCACTGCCCTGCTGGTGCCTGGCATATCCCTGGGGCTTAGCAGGAACTTAACACACGTTTGCTGAACTGAACTGAGACGGGAGGGAGAAGAGGGATTACTGGGTGAGATGATGACCATAACAAGTGGAACCTGAGCTCTGTAAGAGAAACCTGTCAGAATGGCCCCTCTTTCTTTATTTTATTTGTTTGTTTTTGAGACAGAGTCTTACTCTGTCGCCAGGCTGGAGTGCAGTGGCGCGATCTTGGCTCTCTGCAACTTCTACCTCCCAGATTCAAGTGATTCTCCTGCCTCAGCCTCTGGAGTAGCTGGGACTATAGGCCCGTGTCACCACGCCTGGCTAATTTTTGTAGTTTTAGTAGAGATGGGGTTTCGCCATGTTGGCCAGGATGCCCTCAATCTCTTGACCTTGTGATCCACCCACCTCGGCCTCCCAAAGTGCTGGGATTACAGGTGTCTGCCACTGCTCCTGGCCCCCTCTTTCAAAGGGCCTGGGTGTCCCCATTCCATTAGGCAGCACTGACCCTTTTGTCCCCTAGAGTCCTACCCCAATGAAATACAGTGGCAACATCAGAGCTCTCCCTACTCAGCATGGTCCCTGGACCAGCAGCACTGGCATCTGAACCAGAATCTGCATTTCAGCAAGATCATGGGGGACTCAGATGCACAAATCACGTCCCTGGTTCTCGTTGACAGTGATCCGTTGCCTGTCCCTCCATGCCAGCACCTGTTATCCATTATCTCACATCCGCCCCATTAGCTACTATTATCACCATCATTGTAGGTGAGGACGCTGAGCCAAAGGGTGGCATCCAGAGAAAAATACAATTAATTTCTCCCAAGTGAATTATAGACACAGTGGCACTCAGTGAATGTCAGGTACAGGCAGGTACCATTCCAAGGGCACTTTCATGAGTCAGTTCAACTACCTCTCATAACAACTTCATGAGGTGGACACCATTATTATTCCCATTTTACAGATGAGTCAGCTGAGACACCGAGAAGTGAAGTGACAAGCAGGATGTGAACCCAGGCGAAGTGGCTGGGCAGGATCTCACCCAGCAGGATCTCAGTATGCTATGGTGCAATTACTAAAGGTCTCCCAGCTGGTCCAACAGGCCCCCGGGGCCGCTGAGAGATCTCATGCATAGTGTAATGGTCCACTTCTGGGGTGGAGAGGCATTTTGCTCTGTGGGAGAAGGTGCTTGGGAAAAGCTTTTGATTTTGCTTTTAGTGTGGGTTTTTAATGACGGGCAAAACAAATCAGCAGAAAGGCTCCGCCAGGAGCCCAACACCTTCCCCTCCGCAGGAGCAGGCCCAGCGGGGCAAGCTGAAGTATTCGATTCTGCACCTTTCTCTTCTCACTGGCCCACATTTCATCAGAAAGCAACACTGCTCCTGGGGATGGAGGAGCTCCAGGGCCCACGCCCAGACTGCCTCTGCAGCCCTGTCTCCCGGGGTGCTCCCACAGCCACAGCGTGCAACAGCACCCTCCTCTTCCAGCCAGAGCTCCCTGCATTACCCCAGCCTGGCCGATGAAAGGTGGGAGAGAAGCCAGGTGCCCGGCACAGGGAAGCAGGAGTCTTCTTCCTCCCGCAGCTAAACGGGAGGCACCTGCTGTGAAGTCTGAGGCGGTCCCTTCTTCACTCTGAACCTCTGACCTTGGCCTCTAGCATCCCAAGGGACCCCTTGCAGCCTCACTTGCCTGCCTCCCTCCCTCCCTGCACCCTTCCCTCCTCCTGTCACATCCCAGGGCCTCTCCCCTCGACTCACCCTCCCTGACCTCCCCAACCCCTCAGACAACAGGCAGCCACATACTAGATGCCCGCTGAAGTGAGGGCCACCAGGGAGCGGGCAGGGGTCACGTTCTCCACCATGGCCCCGAGGGACCGGCCGGCTGCTCTCTGGATGAACTCGCTGGTGTTCCCCATCTTCTGCAGCAAGCAGCGGGCGATCTCCTTGGCCTCCTGGTCCATACTCTTCTTCAAGGCCTGGAAGAGGTCTCCCAAGGTGCTGATGGCCAGGCGAGACACCTTGGAGCGCAGGTTGGTGACCTTGGAGAGAGGAGAGGGGCCCCTCCAGGGTGCTGGACCCTGCCAAGGGCTCTGGGACACACAGAGAATGGGCCCTGCACCACCCTCTTCCTCCACCCCCACCCTTCCCCTGACCTAAGCCTTGCCATGCTGAAAACGAAAACCCCGCAGCTGCTCTGAGCAAAACTGTCCCATTTCGTTATCATCTGTTATTAATCCATCATTATCACGGCCATCGGAAATGTGTACACTGTCTTCAAAGCACTGATTTGATCTTTGCCACTACCGTGAGAGTAGGTGCCATGAGAAGCACAGTAGTGCTGACTTGGCTCTAATTAACCTGGGAGAAAGTAACTGTATCTTTTCTGGATGCCTCACTTTGCAAAGAAAACAGAGACCCCAGGCCACATGCAGGAAGGCGGTTGCTCCCGACACCACCCAGGCCCCTGCGTGTCAACAAAACAGCGTCCTCAGTATTCATCCCCACCCACCCCCACTGGGGCAGTCCACTCCCAAGAGTGGGGCACAGCCTCCACATGAGACCAAATGCAGCCTCCTGCTTCTCTGGACCCAGCCTAGAACAAGCCGCAGAGCCATGAGCAAAAGGCCTTGGGAAGCACTACAACTGCCCTGGAGCTGGGGATCTGGCCCAGAGCACTCCAGCCCTCGTCAGGCATTTGAGTACTGAGGACCATGCAGGCCGACACATGGGCATGTGGGATTCTCATTGTTTCCGTTCCCAAAGATTACAAATAAGGAAACCCTAGGCCTCAGTTTTCCAATCTGAGAAATGGGTGGCTACCTCCTACCTCGGTGGCTGAAGGCTGAGAAATAAGCAGGGATGCCCATGTTCCCGGAGCCATGGCCCCTCCACAGCTGCTAGGGGACTGCATTGAGCAGCCACAGCGGGGCCAGATGCACAGCGCACAGGCTGGGGGACCTCACCTCCTCAGTCACCGCCAAGCACACGTCGTGCAGCTTCCCGGTGAGGACCTCTGAGTGACAGGCTGCCAGGCGCTGGATGCTCACCAGACCCTTCTCCTTCATCTGCCTGAGAAGTAAGGCCAGGCCCTGTTGCGGGTGGGTAGGGAGGGAGGAGCCGCACCCCTCTGTAGACAAGGGGCCCCACATCACTCACCATCATGGCCCACCCTCACAGTGCACAGCAGGGTGCCCTTCTATGGCCTCAGACCAGGGATTCCTGGGGTAATGCACTGGCCTAAAATCCTAACCACTCAGTAGTGGTTAGTGGCCTCAGTTTTATGTGGCCTCTGGCCGGCCCTCAGCTCTGACACTGATGCGTGGAAGCCCACCCCAGGACCTGCCTGCGTCCTTGACACAAAGCCAACACCTTCAACAGAAGGCACTTGAACAGGGAGGACTAAAGGCAAGGAGGGTGTCTCACGATTGTTCTGGAGCCCGAGGCTTTGCTCATGACCATGGTCCTGCATCCCCACAGCGGGAGGAGCACTCGGAGCAGATTCCATTTCAATCAGAGAAATAAAGGGCTGCAGCCTTTCTTGGGCCCCGTGGTGTGGAATCAAATGCGTCCTTGCCGTGCCTGGCTTTGGCACGTCACGGAGCCATGCATAGGTGCATGGAGGGTCGCAGGGAACACACATAAAGCCAGGAGCACCACACACTCAGGCACACATGCATGTGCACACACACACAGTCCTCCCTCCATGGTGCTGGAACCCCGGAGTGGGAGAGGAGGGAAGTTGAGGGGCAGAAGCTAGTGCAACAGCCCCGCTTCTGGCCAGACCACAGCATGTGGGGGAGGCGTCTCCTCACCAGTCACTGCTGTTGAGGCACTGGAGTGCGTCCATCAGCCCCAGCTCCGGGTTTGAGAAAGGCCTCAGCTCCTTAAAGGCTCTAAGATCCATCTCCTCCTCTTCCCATTCAGGAGACCCCAGTGTGAGCACCGCAGGTAATGAGTTAGCTGCATTCACAAGAAAGAAACAGCAGGCTTCACACAGCAGGACAGGTAAGAGCCCTGAGTGGCCACTCCTGCCACCGCTCACACGGGAGGCCATGCCGCCGTCCTGAGCCCGCCTAACACGGAGGGTGTACAGGGGAGGTGGCTGGTAAGGCTGAGAAGCCAGCGCCTGGGCTTCCCTGCCCAGGAGCCATGAAGACCTCCTAGCGCTACCTTTGGTTGACTTTTTCCCTTCCTGCCCTTGCCAATGCGATTCTTATAAACAGACTTGTGATAAGCCAAGTGATGTCATGGGACAAAGCCCCCAAGTCGGGGGGGATACTTCCAAACCTGCCTCCTCTGTGGTGAGATGGGCCCCCTGAGCCATCAATGAATGACCTCACTACTCACTTTGGTGGCGGTCTAACCTCATTCCCAACCAGAGGCCCATGTGATCAGTGCCTCCTCCTTCCCTGCTGCTATCCAGCCTTTTGTGGGGTTGCCCACGAGCAGGGAAGTGGTCCAAAAGCAGATGGCTGGAGGAAGGCAATGTAGCTAACTGGTACCCACATGGTCCAGATGCAGCTATGCATGCAGGGACCCACAACAAGCAGGCTGTCGTATTTTCTAGGCTCTCCTTCCCTGGGGACAGATGCTGGAATCATAAACTCCCACAACAGGAAGGAATCTTACAGGGCCTCCGTCTAGCCAAATGCCTTGATCACACAGTTGAGGTCTCAGAGGCCCAGAGAGGGTAGGGGACCCTCCACAGCCCCTCAGCTCCTCCATCAGCACAGCCAGGACAAGATGGTCCCCCTCCCAGTCTAGAGCGCTCACTACCACATCTCCCTTCCTGTGAGTTTTCTCCTTCCTGTGAGTTTTCTCCCAAGCTTCACTTCCACCCGGATAATTTTCCATCAGTACATCCCAAGGTCCTGAGCAAGTCTGAGTGGAGAGGAAGCCCTTTATGGAAAGTGGAGGCACAGCCAGGCACGGTGGCTCACGCCTATAATCCCAGCACTTTGGGAGGCCAAGGTGGGTGGATCACCCGAGGTCAGGAGTTCAGGACCAGTCTGCCCAACATGGTGAAACGCCATCTCTACTACAAATACAAAAATTTGCTGGGCGTGGTGGTGCATGCCTGTAATCCCAGCTACACGGGAGGTTGAGGCAGGAAAATTGCTTGGACTCAGGAAGCGGATCTTGCAGTGAGCCGAAATAGTGCCACTGCACTTCAGCCTAGGCGACAGAGTGAGACTCCGTTTCAAAAAAAAAAAAAAAGCGAAGACATGAAGCCCTCACTCCTGGACTTTCTTCTTAGCACTGACCTTGGCATGTGGAATGGTCTCTGCATCAGTTCTTTCAGTCACTCTCTGAGAGGCAGGAGGTCACGTCCGACCTCCCCATCCTTCCCCAGGCAGCAAGGATGAGAATGACATGCTGTCTGCGACACTCGCTAAAAGAGGCTGGGTTTTCTGGAGCAAGCAGGCCAGCCTCCTCCCCCGCTGCCCCCTTCCCTGCCTTTACCACACCCTGCAGGGGCATTTAGCATCCACTGGATGTAAAAACAAACCCACAAAAGGCACTGGCCTGGGGATTCCAGCCTCCAGTGTCTTGAGGCTTGTGTTGCTCCCCGTTTGCCCTACCTATGACAGCTTTCTAGTCCTGTTCATATTTGCACCTTCCGGTTCCGTCATTTCTACTTTTCACACACAAAACAGAAGAAATTGAACAGATCCTGAACTGAGCTCATCTAAACCAACCCAGTCTCCCAAGAAAGGCCAGCCCTTCACAGGACTTATTAGGAGAATCAGGAGGACCAGCAGGTTTACAATCCTGAAATACTATCATTTCCAGGCAGACTAAAAACCCAAACCATAAAGCAAGTTAAGGGATTCTTCGTTCACTGTGAGGAGAGAGGAAGATGAGGAGGATTCAAATGCAGCTTCCGGGGAGGTAGTAAGAGGAGAATGTCGGCTTTTTTTTTTTCTAACTCCAACAACCTAACCTACTTGAAGACCTTATTTCTACCCATCCACTCACCCACTAAACATAAAACAGTTCAAATAAAAAGGGACAATAGACTGGGTCAAGCGTCACTAACCAAAGTGTCAGTCTAGTGATCTTTAGATGGTGGCACTATGGGGCACCATGACCTTGAGTGACCTTGGGTGGCCTTTGCATCACTGGGTCTAATCCCAGCACTTTGGGAGGCCAAGGTAGGCAAACCACTTGAGGTTGGGAGTTCGAGACCAGCCTGGCCAACATGGTGAAACCCTGTCTCTACTAAAAATGCAAAGATTAGTCACACCATGGTGGCATGCACCTGTAGTCCCAGCTACTCAAGAGGCTGAGGCAGGATCACTTGAACCCAGGAGGTAGAGGTTGTAGTGAGCAGAGATTGCACTCCAGCCTGGGTGACAGAGTGAGACTCTGTCTTAAAAAAAATAAAATTTTTTAAAAAGTGGGTTGGGTTAGACAGATCAATAGTTCTCAGTATCAATCATATCATTCAATTACCACTTTCATGATTTTCTGCCGTATCTCTCAATAGCCTGTCCTTTTATTTACATTGTATTTTTCTTCATATCACACCACTTTCAAATCCTAAAGAATTTAATTTTAAAGGGAACTTTCACTACCATAAACTAACATTATTTGTCATAGAATAAGATAAATATTTACAATGAAAGTAAAACAATGTTAAAAACTCTAGCTAAAAAATTACAGCCAGCTTCTGATGTCTTTGAGCCTGAAAGAGGATCTCCTTGTTTAAAAGGAGAGGTGCTACCATGATTGTAAGTTTCCTGGGGCCTCCCAGAAGCAGAAGCCACTATCGTTTCTGTACAGCCTGTGGAACCATGAACCAATTAAACCTCCTTTCCTTATAAAAAATTAAAAATAAGAAGACAGGTGCTAAGGACTAGCACCAAATTCAGACTTTCTACTTGAGGATAGAAAGAAAATTGAAAAGGAGGTGAGCTGGTGTCATTTATAGAATGGAATTGTGCTCCAGTCTACTATCATTTACCATCACATCCCACACTTAAAGAAACTCCGAACCAAGCTGTTTTTAAGTTTTTTTCAGTAGCAAAATCTTTCCAAATGAAATGTCACATGAATGCCCAGTATATAAAAGAGTGAGGCAAAATAGAAGCTCCTCTGGTAGAATGGGGACAAAGTGTCCCCTTGTCCTGGGCACGATTCCCAAGGTGCCCTGGTAGAAGCTCTGGACCCTCTGATTCCCATCTACAGCCAGCGCTGCCCAGCCCTGACATTTTACGAAGCAACAAGAAAGAAACCGAGCTCCTCCCCAACCCTCCCGTCCTCTTTCTGGTGTTCTCAGCCACTTCCCTACGTGCAGTTGCCTCGCGTCTTTGGCCCTGGTGCGCTGGTCACTCCTCCAGGACATGTCACACAGGCTGGGCCATCACAGCTCCAGGTGTGAGATCCTGGGTCCCCCAGCCCAGCCTGTAGACAATTATGAGTCCCCAATACTGTTTCTCCCTCTGGTAAGGCGACCACCACCCCAGGCTGCCTCCTGGTCTAACATGGGCAAGAGGCAGAAGCAAAGCCACTGAGGCCACCTTTGCCGTGCCTCAGGGCATCCCGAGGTGGCATGGGCAGAGGGCTGCATGCGCCTGCCGGTCAGGCCTGCCCACCTGAGGCATGGCGGGCAGAGCGGGGCTCCTGCTTGCTGACGGCAATGCTGGGCAGGGAGGCCCGGCTGGCCCGCTTCCTCAGGATGACGCTGACGTCGTTTCTGCGTGGGCTGCTCAGCCTAGTGGGCACAGACAGGGTCCCACTGCCCCAGAGGGGAAGGAGGCCTGTGGACACAGAGGAAGTCCGAGAACTGAGCAGGCCTGTTTCCCCCAGCCTCAACGTCCTCCTTAGAAAAGGGGCCCATGTCTGGGTATGCTGGCTCATACCAGTACCCCCAACATGTTGGGAGGCCAAGGTAGGAGGATGGCTTGAGGCCAGGAGTTCAGGACCAGCCTGGGGAACATAGGAAGACCCCCCCCATCCCTACAGAAAATTTAAAAGTAATTAGCCAGGCACAGTAGCACACATCTATAGTTCCCACTACTTGGGAGGCTGAGGTGGGAGGATCCCTTGAGCCCAAGAGTTTGAGGCCGAGGTGAGCGCGTCACTGCCCTTTAGCTCGGGCCACAGAGCGAGGCCCCATCTCTAAATAAATACATAAGTAATGAATAAAAAATGTTTAAAAGAAGGCTGGGCAAGGTGGCTCACGCCTGTAATCCCAGCACTTTGGAAGGCCAAGGCAGGCAGATCACGAGGTCAAGAGATCGAGACCATCCTGGCCAACATGGTGAAACCCTGTCTCTACTTAAAAAATACAAAAATTAGCTGGGCATGGTGGCATGTGCCTATAATCCCAGGTACTTGGGAAGCTGAGGCAGGAGAATTTTTTGATCCCAGGAGACGGAGATTGCAGTGAGCCAAGATGGCGCCACTGCACTCCAGCCTAGAGCCTGGTGACAGAGCAAGACTCTGTCTCAAAAAAAAAAAAATTTTTTTTTTAAAGAAAATGGATCCCTCAGCAGGCTATGAGAGAGTGGCCTCAGCTCCTCCAGCCTGAGCAAAACCCGCACCAGGCACCCAGTACCTTCCTTCATGAAGGCTCTCCGGGAGCCCACGCCCTGGGGAGGGAGCTCCCACTCCGTCCTGGGCTCCCCTGGCCTCCGGAGCAGCTCCATCTCCTCCATCTGCTTCAGCCGCATCTTCTCCCGGGCAGACTTGGAGATGGTGACTTGGATCTGGCACAAGGTCAAGGCAAACTCTATTAACCTCCATTCATTCAATCATCAACCTGCAATCATCGAGCATGTGTCTCCTGTGTGCCAATTGCTGTCCTGGAAGTGAACAAAACAGATGACTCCTTGTACCCCAAGAGCTTTGTGGTGTGGGGGAGGCACAATAAACAGCCTGATTGCTGATATCGGGCAGTACGTGCTGAAGGAAAAGTAAGGAGACAGAGATGACTGTGGCTTTTAGCCTTGAAGGCCCCAAGGGACTCCCCGAGGAGGTGAAGCTTAAGCAGAAACAGAATGAAGGGAGGAGGTCCGCCCCACAGATTTCTAGGAGAGAAGTGTTGGAAGCAGAGGGAGTGAATGCAGAAGCTCTGAGGCCGGGGTGTGCTTGGCTGGTTGGGGACCGTGTAGGGGACACTGGCTGAGCTCTCCGAGTCAGAGAAGTGACAGGACACAAGATGGGGCAGGGGGCAGGATCCATAGCAAGTAGGCCATGAAAGGGACGGGGCTCCTCCTCTGAAGGACACAGGAAGCCGTTTAAGGTTTTGAGCAGAGGAGTGAGCAGAGGAATGACATGATCTGACTTCCGCTGGCAGCGGCTGTCTCTACATGTTGTTTTTTATAAACTTTTATTTTGAAATAGTTCAAGACGCAAGAACAACTCGTAAGTTGTCAAAATAGCACCAAGACTTCCTGTGTTCCCTTCACCCTTCCCCGATGATACTATCTCCCACATCCACAGCATGTTCTGACGTCTGTTTCTCTAAGGCTCATGCCGGCGGCTGCAGCGGAAGGTTCTGGAGCTGGCTCACACTGGGAGCGGGAAGAGTGGTTAGCAGGCAGCTGAACATCCAAGCAAGAGGTGGCAAGGCCTGGACGGCCATGGGGGTGGTGGGATGGGCAGATGCTGGACATGCTTCTAAGGTGCAGCTTACTCTCTTCGCTGATATATGGGTGCGGGGCAAGAGAGGAGCCAGGGATGCCCCAGATGGTTGGCCTGAGCCATTGGAAGGCTGGAGTCGAGTGGGTCCCTGGGGTGAGAGGAGGTTTTGTGAGGACAGTGTTCAAGGGTTCAGTTTTAGACACAGTCAGTTGGAAGTATAATTAGGCATTTAAGCAGAGATATTGAGTAGCAGCTAAATATGTGAGTCTGGGGGTCAGGGGAAGGTCTAGGCTGTGAGGGAGATGTGGGAGTCCTCAGCATAGAGATTACAGTACTGAATGCCTGGACTGAACGAGGACCTGGCGGGTCAGCATAAATAGCTGAGAGGCCAGAGTGCTGAGTGCTGGGGGAGTGCCAGCATCCAGAGCTGGGGAGATGAGGAGGAGGCAGCAAAGAAGGGCTGGGAAGGAGCTGCCTTTCACATAGGCAGGACCAAGAGAGAGCCACCCCTCACCTCCAGCCCTGGCTGGAGAATTCAAGGATGAGACACAAGTCGTGTCCAAAGCTGTGATGGGGTCAAGGTAGAAGAGGACTAACTGTGGCTACATTTGGGAAGGTCACTGGTGACCCCAATGTGGGCACTTGCAGTGGGGCGTTGTGCACTGATGCCTGTTGGGAGTGGACTCAGGAGAGAAGAGATGCAGCGATCATTTTATTTTGGTTTTGTTTTGCTTTCTTAAAACGAAAGAGGTCACAGAGAGCTAGCACAGTGATAGCAGTGCTCCCACTTCAAGGAGAGTATTGTTGATGCTGGAGGTGCTGGAACTGAAGAAGGGGACGGATTGGGCAGAACAACAGGAGGTGCTGGTGGCCGAGGGGACACTTGACATGGAGACCATGGTGGGGGCCACACTTTAGAATGCCAAGGCCTGGGATGTGGCCACAGGAGGGGGCGGGGCACACGGAAGTAGGGTGGAGGATGAGCTCATTTTGCTAAACGGAATCATTGTTTTGTTTCATGTTCTGTGGCCCTCTCTAGAGTGGGAGGGCTGTGGTGACGACTTAACACAGTCACCATGGAATCCCAGTCTCTAACAGACAATATGCACCCAGGAGGCCCTCCGGATATGCTTATGGACCTGGAATGTTCTCTGTTTCAAAGAATGAGCACAGGTTCCTCACGACAGTGACTCCAAGCCTCACTAAATTCATTCCAACCAGGGAAGAGACACACCTCCCAAGGTCGCCTGAGGAGTCCAGGATATTCGCCAGCCTGGGAGCGCAGCCCTGGGCTGACCCGCCCTGAATCAGCTGCTTCTCCGTTGCTATCTTGGGTGTCAGCTCAAACCACGCAGCCCGGTTCACCTAAGGCCTTCTGCTGTCTCCCCCACATCTGGCTTCCTCCTGAGCCTGTGCAACCTCCCCATCCTTCCTTCCTGCCTGCCTCCTACCCCTCCGTGACCCTCTGGAGTCTTCCCTGCACCTAGTTCCCCACCCCTTTTCTGACCCCCATCCTTTCTCTTCCTTTCTTCAGCCCTCACCCCAACCCCCGTCTGCAGGTTCTGGCCGTTAGTCCTTGGGTGGCTGCCTCGGGCTCTCCTTGCCCTGCTCTGCGGCTGGTCCCACTCTGGAGTACTTCAGGCACTTGCTTGCCTTCAGGCAGCCTGTGGTCCCCTCCAGCCCCCCTTCCTCCTCCTCCTGCTCCCCACGTACCTTGCTGCTGGTCTCCTTCTGGTCCTCTTCTTTCAGTGGAGGCCGGGCTTCTTTGGCATGGCCGAAGGAGAAGGCTGTCAGTGTGGGAGCAGACTGAGAAAAAGGCAGGGCCAGCTTCTCGGCAGCAGCAGGCCTGTTTCTGCTGGATGAGGCCAAAGGGTTTGGCTCTGAGGGGTTGAGAAGAGAGGTAGAGCTGAAGACACCCAGGCCCCTCCTGAGTTTGCTGACCCTGTGGCTGGCTCAGCTCTACTGCTAAGCCCCGCACCCTCAATCCTTCCTCGATGGAGCAAGACTCGGGTTAGTTTTACTGTACAGGGCAGCCCTTGCAGGCACAGAGCGGGCTGCCTGCGGACCAGCATCACCCTTCATTCATTCATTCATTCATTCATTGCACACTTTATTCCAAGATAGGTGCAGAGGTGGGCAGGCTGGGCAGGAAACAGGGCCAGATGTGTTATCCAGGAGATGTAAGACATTTCCTGAGAATGTAAGTGTATCTGTCCTGGGAGGTATGTACTACAGGAAAAGAAAAAACAAAATGGGCCCACTGACCCTTTCATAGGACCATGGGCTTGCCTGAAATCATGGCGCGGCATGAGAGGGCAGAGTTGCCAGGGCTAGAGAACTAAGGCTAGTGCAGTCCCATTTCACAGTCAGGAAAGCTGAGAGCAGGTGTGACAGTTAATATTAGGTGTCATATGGACCGGGTGCCTACATAGCTGGTAAAGTATTGTTTCTGGGTGTGTCTGTGAAGGTGTTGCCAGAGGAGACTGACATTTGAGTCAGTGGACTGGGAGAGGAGGAACCACCCTCAATGTGGGTGGGTACCGTCCAATCGGCTGCTGGCTATCATCACAGCTAGAACAAAGCAGGTGGAAGAAGGTGGGATCACCCTGCTGCCAGTCTGTTGGCTGCCTGCTTTCTCCCCTGCTGGATGCTTCTTTCTACTTCTCCTGCCCTTGAACATCAGGCTCCAGGTTCTTGGGCCTTTGGACTCTGGGACTTGCACCAGTGGCTTGCCAGGGGCTCTTCGACCTTTGGTCACAGACTGAAGGCTGTCCTGTTGGCTTCCCTGCTTTGAAGCTTCGAACTTGGACTGAGCCACTACCAGCCTCTCTCTTCCCCAGCCTGCAGATGGCCTGTTGCGGGACTTCATTTTGTAATCGTGTGAGCCAATTCTCCCTAATAAACTCCCTATATAGAGACATATAGCCTACTAGTTCTGTCCCCCTGGAGAACCTAATATAGCCAGGAACCTTTGAATGCTCTTGGGATTGATAAAATACCCATTCACTTCTACTCAGTGGCATCAAATCCACAATATTGCTTTGTCATTCATATTTTCCCCATCAGTGAATTTTAAAGATACATTTCTCATTATGAAGGCAGGGTCCAAATAGGTCCATTCATTCATTTTCTGCCACTCACAGGGTTTGGAGCTGACCATCCTTGGGTGAACCTGGAAGTCAGGGATCTGCTGAGATGGGGCCAACACCTGAGGCTGCCTGCAGCTGGAAAAGGCATCTTACTTCTGGTGCCCCTGTAGCGCTCCCAGGTCACCCCGGTCCTCTGCCCAGCCCATGTCTTCTACAAAGGATTCCTCTGCTTGGTGGAGAGAAAAGGATCAAGGGCCAAGCAGGAAGAGGGGCTTTGAAGCCTCGTCTGCCCAGAGGTAAGAGGCAGGGCAGAGGGCATGGGTGGTAGGTGCCACCTGGCCAAGGCAAGGACTGCAGGAATGCCACAGATATGGGGGGAGCTCCCCAGCTTCAGACAAGACCCTGTGAGCCTCTACCATGTGCTAAGCATGTCCCTCCTAGAGGGCAGTGTCAGCCCCAGCTGCCAGCCGGAGAGCAGAGAGCCCTTTAAGGACTTAGCTATTTTGTATGTCACTTCTTCACCTGCACCCCAAAGGGACACCCTGGAAAGCCTTGTCTGAGCAGCCTGCCCCTGCCACAGGCCCCTAGTGACCTGGTTTTCAAGCAGCAAGCTGGGGAGCCAGGGGAGGAAGTGGTTATTGACTGGGGTCTCCTGGCCCAACCCCCACACCAGTATTCTCTGGGTTAGCTCTTAAGGTCACTCAGGGTGACAGTGCATTTCGCCACAGACTGCCTGAGCTCACCCTGCGGCAGCCCGGCCCGGGGGCAGGGGAGAAGCAGCTGCCGCAGAGCTTTCTGTGCCAGGTCCAGCTTTGTGTCTTGATCCCAGCGCCTCTTGGGCAACAGCCTCCCCCTTTGCCAACTGCCCCACCAGCTGAGCTGATTAGCAGAGTGACCTACCAGGAAGCTGGTCCTGGGGAGGCCACCCCTCCTGCCGGGCAGCAGAGCGGCTGCCTCCAAACTCCTCCCCACCGTGGCCTGGGTTCAGGGTGTTCTGCTCCCCAGCCCTGCAGCAGAGGCTCAGCCTCCATCCACTCGTCCTGCCTCCCCACAGAGTTTAATCCAGGAGGGACCCCTCCTCCCTCTTTAAAGGCCTCCTGCTGTGTCCCATCCCCCTCTCCTCGCCTCAGTCCTGCATTGACCCTATTCCCTGACAGCTAGAGCTCCGGGGCCAGCTGGCTGAGGTCTGTGGGCTCTGGTTTAGCCTCTCATTCTCTCGGTGAGGAATACTCTCCCTACTTGCTTAACACATTGCAAGGGGCAGCTGCTTGATGTGTCAGGACCCCAGCTGTGGAGCCACCGGAGCCTGACTGCCAGCTTGACGGGGCTCGGCAACCAGGGAGAACATCCTGCTCACCGAGTCTCCGTGTGCCAGCTCGTCTGTCACGCAGGGCCAGCACTGTCTCTCTCATCAAGGCCGCATCGAGCTGCACAAGCTGGGGTACGTCAACACACCTGACGTACC
>PVKP010042667.1:0-17917 GCA_004027715.1 Plecturocebus donacophilus
CACACACATACACACACCCTTCTTTAAAGGGCAGATAAAATATCATTTATACATATTAATTATTAAGTTGCTTTTCTTCTTTATATGAAATGGCCTTCCTCAAATTTTCCTTTGCATTTGGTGGGTAGCTTATTTTTGGCTCCTTACCTACCTTGATGTCTGGCTTTTACAACATACACTTCAGATCTGGCATAGACGTAAATGCTGAAGCTCAGGTCATGTCTCTACTTTTAATCCAATACCCATCAGAAACTTAGCTAATGGTGGCATGAAATAGCTCCTCTATATAATGTTCAACACAGAAAATATCTGTAGATCATATGCTATTTTTCAGGCCCTGTGACTGGTACTGGAAAAGGCATTTGTTCTTCCTCATACATGGTTTCATTTTTATTCTCAAAACAGGCATTATTCCTTTCATTTTGCAGATGAGGCAACTGGAGCTCAGGAGGCAGAATTCAAGACCCAATCAGCCTTTATGATACAAAAGTTGCTATACTCAGTTCTCAAAATATATATTTCAGAGTGCAGTGTTGGCTGGTAGTCATATGCAGCAGCTTGGAAATCTAAGTGTTTTGTTTTTGAATCAATGATCTAAAACTTGACAACTGTGCAATTTTTGTCAAGTCACTAAACCTCTCTGTGCCTTGATTTTCTCATATAGTAAACAGAATATTAATATTTATGTCTTCATTTACTGTTAGAATTGAATGTGATGTACATAATACACTTTTGGACATTAAATTCTGGTGCTTGGTAATCACACAATAAATGGTAACTAACAAGAAAAAAATGTGGAGCTTTTTAACCTTCCTGTTGACAAGCCAGTTGTATATATAAACACAGAAGTAAAGAACTTATCTTCCATTTCCCATCTCAGAAGCAAGTATCTTAGACAAGACACTATTTTCTCTTTAATTCCAAGTCATATGCGCCCCCTTCTCATGTTTTTTTTTTACCTTAACAAGCTATAGAAATAATCCCTGAAAGTATAGTCTGTTTCTTACCTAAAATATGGAATGAGTACTGCTTTGTTGAGAAGACTTGACATAAACTCACCCAAATTCATAATTTTTTCTCCAAATACTGCATAACACAATTAGTAGAATTTTCCCTGAGGCATAACACAGGTAGGTTGTGTTGAAGTTGTTAGGTTCACTCCCTGAGTTGTGAAATGAGAGACTGTGATGCCCAAATGAAAAGTGAAAAATACAATTCAGTCACTTGTTTGGTATTTCATCAAGTTCCCTGTTTTAATTCAACCAAGTGACCAAATCTATAGCCACTTAATGTCCCACACATTCAACCAAATTAAGTGAGAGGTGAGACATTTAAACTAAGTACTTAGAGTATTTTAAACAAAACAAACTGAATTTTTCTTATTTTCAGTGTCTTTGATGTGACTTATATTACAGCCTGTCTAAATCTGTTGGAATATGGTCCTATAAATGCAACAGGGCATTTTTGGCAGGTGTAACCAGAGACTGCGACTGTAATCATGCCAATCATCCACTCATTGCACTACTCAGGATCTTTTTATGTCTACTCCTTTCCTTAGGAGATTTTTTTTTGGTAACTAGAGAAGGAGAGGAAAGTTTTAGACAGGTTTAGGACAGAGAGGTGAAGAAATGTAAATATATGGGTAAGTTTAATATCAGAGAGGACAGCGCATTGCTTCCTGGCAACTTTTGTTCACTGCTACCTTTAGCACCTAGGACAGTACCTACCTGCCTGCCTGCTACAGCCAGCACTCCATCCAATCATTTGCCGCATGAATATGTCCCTGAACAGTTAAGCTACAAAGATGCAGGGAGAAGGGTAGAGAGATAAAGAAATTAAAAGCATCGATTAAGAATGACTTTGGGTTTTACAGTCAGAATAGTTCCCACACCCAAATAGCAAAGTATATTACACAGTTGGTGAAGAGGTCAATCTCTCCATATCTGAATAAAATCCATCATTCTTCTGATGTCCATGGACCTGGGAGTTTGGGCACTATCTGGAAATGATACCCTTAGTAGACATATTGACATTATCATGGTGGCCAGTAGAAGTGATGAGTTCTCTCTAAAAGCCTTGGCACAATGAAACATAGGGTGGAGTATGAATTGAAACACAGAGCAGACTCATGTTTGGTCATGCACATAAGCATCCTTTGAGATAATCACAATGAAAATTATAAGATACTCTTAGGGGGACATTTTTGACAATCAAACTTGTGGGAGTCAGGGTAAGTGATGGCTCATTGTATAAAAAGTAGATCACAAGAAAAAGTAACAACCAAGTTTGTAATCATAGCTAGCAGTTTCTGGGACCTGGGGATCTCATAATGTTTGCTCTTGGATTTACAATGATCTGGGAAAGCAAACTTCTGCTTATTTTCAATTCACTCTTAAGTGTTGTGAACTTCCGGGAATTTTTAAGACAACATTCCCTGAACTATTCACCATTCCCCTTTGAAAATCTCCTGCCAATTTGATGCAGAAGCCATGCCTCCGTTCTGTAATTCAAAAAATATTGTTACAGAAACACTAACGTTTCCTTAATGTCAAACACTTTAAAAACTTGGTTAAAATGTGAAAACCATCTTTGAACTTTCAACTTTAATGTGGCTCTTTCAAAGAATACAATGTAACAAATAGTATTCCTTTTATAGAAAACTTTTCCAAGCTCTACACAGGAAACTGCTTTCTTGGGTTACTCAGTGACAGAGTTATTCAAAGTGATAAGTGACACAGATTAGCCATGCATTCAAGGAGACATTTGCCATTGGCAATCACTAATCACAGACCAGGGAATTTCACTTCCCTGTGAAAGATACAGTGAACAATATTAAGATATGGTATGATGAAAATGGCCATGGATTCATTGCACTTCCTCCCATCAAGAAGTTAATGTGATTTGCCCATAATGCATTCAATATGGGTGGCTTTGAGACTCTCTTTGAATAACAGAATGAGTCAGAAGAGACTCTATCTGAGGTCTAAACCTAAGCCTCAAAACACCTTTAATTTACTGCCTTTGTTCTCTTGGAATACAACTGGCATGTGAATAAGTGTGGGATAGCCTTCTTAAAGATGAAAGAGCAAGTGGAAAAGAGGCACGGATGCCCCACATGCGGCCTGAAACGTGAAGGTGTACACCTCAAAACATCCATTCCTAGCTAAGTCATCACAGACCAGGACAAGTATTCAGGTAACCCACAGAATTGTCAGAAATAATAAATGTTGTTTTAAGACACTATGTGTTGGGTTAGTTTGTTATGCAGCAAAAGCTAACTCATACCAAAGACATAAAGAAAGCAAGAAAAGTAGGTAGGCTGAAGACATATTAGAACCTTATATTTGGTGGTTGAATTTATTTCCTTTACTTTTTTTTTTTTTTTTTTGAAACCGTATACTCTGTTACCCAGGCTGGATTGCAATTGTGTGATCTCTGTTCACTGCAACCTCTGCCTTCCAGGTTCAAGAGATTTTCCTGCCTCAGCCTCCTAAGTAGCTGGGATTATAGGCATATGCCACCATGCCTGGCTAATTTTTGTATTTTTTTTAGTACAGGCAGGGTTTTGCCATTTTGGACAGGCTGGCCTCAAGCTCCTGGCCTCAAGTGATCTGCCCAACTCAGCCTCCCAAAGCGCTGGCATTACAGATGTGAGTCACAGAGACCAACTATATTTCCTTTTAGTTTTTCATTTTTCTTCCCTTTTCTTTTGAGTTCTTACCAAAAAGCAATAAAAACAGACTAAGAGAGAGGGGAAGGAAGGAAGGAAGGAAGGAAGGTAGGAAGGAAGAAAGGAAGGAAGGAAGGAAGGAAGGAAGGAAGGAAGGAAGGAAGGAAGGAGAAGGAAGGAAGAGGGAAGAAGGAAGGAAGAGAAAGGACGGAAAGGAAGAAAAGAGAAAGAGGAAGGGAGGGTGGGAGGAAGGAAAGAGGAAAGGAAGGAAGGAAGGAATAAGGAAGGATAAATCAGGAGGAAAGAAACAAGGAAGGAAGGAAGAAAAGAAAGAGAAAGAAAGGAAAAGAAGAAAGAAAGAAAAAGAGAAAGAATGAAAGAAAAAGAAAGGAAGGAAGGAAAAGAAGAAAGAAAGAAAGAAAGAAAGAAAGAAAGAGAAAAAGAGAGAAAGAATTATGCTACTAAACTTTCTCTCCCATTTTTAGTATCTATTTGACCCTCCCTACCTGCCAGGTGATCTAGCATCAATTTCAGGATGCCCCACGCCCCTTCCAATTCCTCTGGCCTTCTCATGAAGCACTTCAACTACAGCCCTAACTCTGAACTTTATTTCTAGCTGTTTGTCTAATTCCTGATGAGATTAGTGCTTCTGGAAGAATATGATAAACTTACCTGGGACAAGATACTGATTGTTGATAAACCTTGCATCATTACATCATCAACTAGACTTTATTTGATTGAGAAAAACATGATGCTTATCATCAAATAGATTTTCATTCAAATCCTCACTCTCAAGGATCTAGAAATAGAAATACCATTTGACCAAGCAATCCCATTACTGATATACACCCAAAGGATTATAAATGGTTCTATTATAAAGACACATGCACATGTATGTTCATTGTGGCACTGCTTACAATAGCAAAGACTTAGAACCAACCCAAATGCCCATCAAGGATAGAATAGATAACGAAAATGAGGCACATATACACCATGAAATACTATGCAGCCATAAAAAAGAATGAGTTCAAGTCCTGTGCAAGGACATGGATGAATCTCGAAATCATAATTCTCAGCAAACTAATGCAGGAACAAAACCAAACACCACATGCTCTCACTCATAAGTGGGTGTTGAACAATGAAAACACATGGACACAGGGAGGGGAACATCACACACTAGGGTCTTTTGGGGGGTGGGGAACTAGGGGAGAGATACCAGGGGGTGGGGAGATTGGGGAGGGATAATATTAGGAGAAATATCTAATGTAGGTGATGAGGGGATGGAGGCAGCAAACCACCATGGCATGTGTATATCTATGTAACAATCCTGCAAAATCTCTGCACATGTACCCCACATCTTAAAGTATAATTAAAAGAAAAAAATATTCTCACTCTCCTTTACCACCACCACCATTATACTCCTCAGCGAAATCGTTTCAGGCATGAGACTTAAAATCTCTTAAATCTTGGCCAGGTGCAGTGGCTCACACCTATAATCCCGGCACTTTGGGAGGCCGAGGTGGGTGGATCACAAGGTCAGGAGATTGATACCATCCTGGCCAACATGGTGAAACCCCAACTTTACTAAAATGCAAAAAATTAGCTGGCCATGGTGGTGTGCACCTGTAATCCCAGCTACTCGGGAGGCTGAGGCAAAGGAATCCCTTGAACCCAGGATGTGGAGGTTGTAGTGAGCAGAGATTGCACCACTGCACTCCAGCCTGGCGACAGAGTGAGACTCCATCAAAAAACAAAACAAAACAAAGAAACAAAATAAACTCTTAAATCTTAATTTCCCTATTCATTAAGATGGGGTTATTATTTACATTTGGGGGTATAATTAAGCAAAAAAGCTTTGATCTTATTGGTGATCACAAAATACTATTAATTGCTTTCTAAAATGTTTGTAACAATCTGCATTCCTTTAATTGTCTATAGTTCAATGAAAATAGTTCTTGTTTCCCCTAGTTAGATGGTAGAGTCCTCCAAACTGTGTTCATATTTTTGAACTTTGTACCTCTGGTGCTGAATAGCGTTGAGCACCTCATGAATTCTCATTAAATGTTTGTTGACTGAAATTTTAAAATAGTAGAATTTTTAGGCATATTGCAAAGATCCTTTAAGACTGATTATGTTCTGCTCCTTTCTGAAACAGAGGTCCAATATTAGCCAAGATACAGTCCAGTAAAAATCACGATTATCTTATCTTTGCTGACACTGTTCTAGCTGAAAGACAAAGCTCATCTATATTATGTTTACACATTCCACTTAGTACTTTATACTTACAAGGATGATAATCAATTGTAATATGGTTAATACAGTAAGAATCAATGAATGATACTACCTGGATGATTTTGCCATCAATAAGCTGTGCCATAAAATTTTGAGCATATTTCTAACATATTTAACTTCTGCTTCTCTAAAACAAGAACAGTAATAGAATCTGCTTTATAGGGTTATAAACATTAATTGTGATAAAGTCAAATAAAAACTTATATTACACTGCTTAGAACACAGTAGGTGACCAATAAAAAGTGTTTCTTCCAGAATAAATACATGACTTTAGGAAAGACCTGGCTAATCCTTCAAATAAAATCTCTTCAAATGTACTTAAACTTGTGGGAAAAGGACAACTAAAAAGGAGAGCATTTTCTTTCTAGGTCATTAAAGTTAAAAGCAAATGTCCAACTCATAAAAATGGTTGATCAGAGTGAGAGGAGACGGATACAAAAAGGTTTTCTATTTGTGGAATTTGACAAATCCATCTGCAGGATTATACAGATCCTTGTTGTAAAAAGTAACGCTGAATAAATTCTTAGTCATAAGCATTCTCCAATTGTAAGCAATTTGATCTATAATAAATAAATTTTGAGACACAGTACATGAATGGTAATTTCTAGTGTCAATCTAATTACATATAAGCTTAAATGGAAGCATATAAGTTAATTTCTAAATTCACACTCAACAAATCAGGGGATGTTAGTACAGACACCTGTTTTCAATCCAAACTGTTGCTCATAATTGCTCCCCAAGTCGTACTAACTCATTAAATGGTCAGGTCCAACAAAATGAATGCTCATTAAAGGAATAAATGCAAATACTAACATCTATGAATCTCAAAAAATGTCATTTTAATGAGTTGAAACCCCAAGTAAGAAAAGAAATTTCTGCAGAAATAACATATTGACTTATTCACAGGCAAGAAACATATTAGCCAAGGCTTGATTTTTGTAATGATCAAGTCACATACAGAGGCATTAGCAGGAGCATATTTTGATTTTCTGGTTGTTTTAGGAATTTCTTGGTCTCCCCTCTATTTGGGTGATTAGGGATGAGGCATGTGACTTATAAATATGTCTTAGGAGAGTAGATGCATTTTAAGAAAAAGTTGTGTAGTAATAAAATTAGTTGGTGAATATTTACAAATGTATTCACAATGGGATTCATTAAAATAGTGAAGTGTTTGTGCAATTAAAGTATGATTAAAAGTGATCTATGCAACATTTTTAGAAATATATTACAAAATAAGTAGTATGTATAAAAGAAAGAAATGTCAGTTGAAGGCTTGGAAACTCTAACATCTGTTAGGAATCAGTTAGGGATGTCTGTCATACCTGTAGGAACAGGAAACAGTGGCAGGCATGCTGCGCATTTGATGATCCCTTAAAGGTCCCTGGGAGTTTGTTATATTATGAACCTGCATTTATTCTGCCCGACTTTTGATCTATTTGTCAAATAATGCATTTTTAAAAGAGTGTCCAAACAGAATGATAAAAGAGAAAATTATCACATGATTGAGTGCATAGGATGACACTTCAGCTTCCATATTTGCTGTGGTTGACAGACAGGGACAGGAGAGGTTGTCATTCCTTTGTTGCTGCACATATATGTAGGGTGATCATGCATCTCAGTTTTCCCAATGCCATCCCATTTTACACCTATTGTGCTGGCATTTGTCTGGAATTACTAATTTCATAACAAAGTAGTTTTGTTTACAATTGCATTAAAATACTTATGGTTGGTTTGGTAGGCCTCTACTTTCAGCTTCTGCTAGGATTTGTCTAGTGAGGTGTGAATTGACAAGTGATCAAATTTCTCAACTTAACGTGTCCTCAAATTTGAAAAACTAATAGCATAACCTATCTTACTTGTAAATGACATTATTTTACTTAAATGAACTCTAACTAATAATTTAAATGCCCAGGGAGACAGAGTCCAGAAATCCAAATACACTAAAATGATTGAAATCATATCCAAATAAAAAGCATTAGAAAGCCTAAGGCTAGACTCAACCAGTTTTTTTTCAGAGCTTAAAAATCCTTAAGGATAAAACTAGAAAGTTCCACATCTTCCACAAACCTCTGGACCACTAAGCCTTAAGCACAGTGTCCACATAGCCATATTCTGAACTAAAGGCAAATTGTGTTCCATACTCGAAGTCATATTTCAGGCATGAAAATTTACAAAGTAGAGCATTTCCAGACATGGGAGACTGAAACTATGTCATGAAAGGCCCCAGGTGTATATAACCTGGAGAAAAGATTAAAGAATCAGCATAACTAGAAAAAAAAATTGGACCCCGATTCAAAACCCAACAAGCCACTTCAAAGTGCTACACAAAGAGCTTTGTTCTGTCTCTTTACTTATCTATTTACCCAGCAATCTTTACTTATCCATTTACCCAGCAAATATTCATTGAGAATGCACCATATGCCAGCACCACGTGCCAGGCATTGTTTAAAGCTCTGAAAATGCAGAAGCTGAAAGGCCAATGGAATTCAGAATTTCATGAAACTTACATGTTAGTAAGAAAAGAAAATAAACATTTAAGATAGATCATTAAACTTCTTCCATACCTAGTTAAGTGGTATCAAGTATGTAAAATAGCCAATACAAAGCAAAAGGACTGGTTTTTGGTGAAACCCACCTTGTCTAGGAAGGTGTTGCTGAGGAGCTGACACCTGAATGAGAAGACCTCTGTCTTTTAACATGCAAGGACATGGGTGTGAGTGAAAGGCATTTCAGGCAGGAAACCCAGCTAGTTCAACAGTTCTGAGAAGGGTATGAGTTGGATAATTTGGGAAAAGGAAATACTGAACTAGGTAATGTTTAATTCTTGGATAATAGGAAAGGTGACCAAAGAAAGGGGAATCATTTTCTTTCCCTTCTGTAGTGAGATCCATGAGCTCTAGAGATATCCAAGGCAGATAGTATTGAGCTAACACTTTGTAGCTTTTATAGAAAGCACAAGGAACTTATGTACAAAATGTCAGAAAGTTCAACTTCTCTGTGGATAACGCTTTTCCCCGAGTGCTACTCCTTCTTAAGAAATATCTTCACCAAAATTTTCCTATTAACTCTTGAGGACATGGAGTTAACCATGGCAATATTAAGGGAGAAGCTGCTGGAGCAATTGATGCTGGAGTTAAGAGAACAATGTTCTTGCCTTTGGCTGTGGCCTCAACCCAGATTCATACTGTGGAGCCCTCAATATGAGCAACACAGTGCTCACGCTTTCATGCATGGCCTGGGCTGCTGCATTGGCTTGCCTCTCTCACTGTGCGAGCATTCTTTCATACTCATGTGTGGCTGTTATGCAGGTGAATAAAAACATCTGGTTCTGTATTACTAGTGAGAACTGAATTTAAACTAGATGGTAGAATTTAAGTAGAGACAGTTTAGTTTAACTTTTCAAAAAAGGTCATTCAATATCGAAGACATATTGCCTTGTATGGTATTTTTTCATCCTTGGATGCATTAAAGCCACAGCATTTAGGATTTGTTGGTGAAGTTGCATTAGGCAGTCTTCTCCTGGGAGAAAGTTTGTTTTAAATGACTTCTATGGCTCTTTCCATCTTGAAGAAGCTGAGGAAGAGTTTATTATTAAGTAATGTATCGCAAAAGAGCAATTGGTTGCCAGAGAGAAAAAAATACAGTCGTTTTGAGTGCCTGAGCTGTAAATAAATCATAAAACCAGTTTGTGTTTACCAATGATTTAAAAAAGTATATTGGTTGGTTTGAAGGTTTATAAAATGCATATATCCATGGAGTCAAGTCTTGATCACATCTTTTGGGTCCTATTGGTTCTTTTTGAAATGTGAGAATTATAAAACCATGACAACAAATCCCAGTGATTCTCAATCTATTGGATCCAATATCTCCCTTTGATAATATATTTCTTATAAGACTTCTTCACTAACTCAAAATGAGATTTATAGATAATATATTCTACCCTATATAGATAAGTTCAAAGCAAATAATGTCATAACTCTACTCAAAGGCAAAAAATAACATCAATGTATAATAAAATAATACACACCTCAATATGTAAATAAATAGGCGTAACCACACTAAAGGCACAAAGAAGTAGTCAAATGTGTGTCCTAAGTGTACAATCATCATGAATATGATGGTAACAAATGCAGACTGACTCCAGGGTATTGTATTAATGATTTAAAATCTACAAGCTGCATTGCCATTGACAACTGATTTTCTGTAAAGATGAACAACTCTTGGTAAAGTTCCCAAACAAAACAAAATACAGTCTTCCCTCAGTTGGTAGACTAGTTTCATCCTCAGAAGATTCAGTGTATTTTGAAGCCAGTAAAAAATACTTTTCTGTTTATATGCATGATGGCCTTAAGTTCTGATTTCAGATAATTATAGACAGAGTAGTTTAGGTAATATTGAAACAGTTATTCAAGATAGAGGACACTTCTTTTCGATTCCTGATTACATCATTTATTGTAGAACATCTGGTATCCCTGGCCTCCATCCATTAAATCCTTCTCCATCTGATCATTATAAAAGAAAAAAGAAAAAAAAAGCATCCACAAATTTTCAAAATAGCAATAAGGATGAAGTAATTTCTCTGAGGACTAGCACAGCCACAGTTTGGTCACCTTTCATTAATTAGCTGCAGAAAGCTGCTAAAGCCAAGTAATAACTGAAACAATATTTACTTTCTTAATCATTAAAAATCCACTGCAGCCAAAACACCAAGCCTTAGTCCCTAACTGATCCCAGTAGGCCCTTTGTTGAGGAAACTGGCTCAGATGCCATAGCTGAGACTCAGAGAGCTGGAGCTGGGCCTCTCAAATAAAGGACACATGTTTGACATGAGCAGATGAGGTTTCATGTCCATTCACGCAACTTCAGAAACTAGACTACTTTGAAAGTCACCTGTCTGTCTGCTTAGGTATTTGAGCTGTCGTGTTAGGGGTAAAAACAAGTAATAGCTCAGCTTCCATTGGATTTAATTTGGTGATCTTGTTTCACATTCAAGTTAACCACAGGAAGTGGTTTATTACCAACAAGAATGTAAAGTTTTCATGATTTAATAATTTCAAAATCACCAAATGCTACTTTTCTCTGTGCAAACACCAATAGGAGGTCCAACAGATAGTTATTGCCTGAAGGAATTGTGAAGATGATGGAGGTATAGAGAAAATATGAGAAGAGTCTTTTTGTCAATATCTAACTCTCATAAGAGCTTCAGAACTAATGGCCAATCCACTGCTTCTTACATATCTCAACACAGATACATTGCTTCAAACTGATAACTCCTGAAGCCATTGGGGAAGCTATTTTATTTCACTCTAAATTTTGCCTGTTAGCAAACTGAAATTTCCAGATTTGCACAGAAGGGATAAAACTTCAATGAATACATGCCAATGTTGCATCAGCTGTTCTCATTTTCAACAATCCTATCCAGATTTCTTCTCATTCCACCCACAGAAAAAGAGGAAATATAGTCAAAAGTTGTTTTTGCAGCAACGGACAAAATGTTTTTCCCATTGCAACAGCATCATTGTGTGTGTGTGTGTGTGTGTGTGTGTGTGTGTGTGAGAGAGAGAGAGAGAGAAAGAGAGAGAGAGAGAGAGAGAGAGAGAGAATGAGACAGGGAAAGAAAGAGACAGATATTTAGGTAGTTCCTGGAAAACGAAACATCTGTTGGCATATGGCTTTTTTAAGAAAAACTTTATAAACCGCAAATGTCCTTACTGTAAAATAGCTCCTCACATAATTACAGTGATTTACAGTTTACAAAGAGCATTCACAAACATAATTTCATTTCATCATCATTGTATACCTGTGGTAGAGGTATTATTGTCCCCAGATTACAAATAAGTTAATGGAAGCTTAAATATGTTCATAACTATTCTTAAACCACACAGTGAGTAACAAGAAGACCAAAAGGTCAAATATCTTGACTCTACCTATAGTGCTTTTGCTTGTTACCCATACAAACTGAGTTTTTAAAATCAGCTCAGCAGAGTCCCAAAGAGATGTAATAGGTAAAGTTGACCAACATATTTTCAGAATATTATTTGATAAATATATTTTGAAGAAAACTAATTTCTGCATCTAAGGAAAATAATAAATTCTAAGAAAAAAATTAAAATTTAGAGAGGCAACTAATTGAATTAATTTGAGGACAAGATTGAATACATTAAAATCTCTGTCAGAAAAGGCAAGGTATCAAATACCCTGTAATTTTAAACAACCCTTGATGATAATGGTTAGCTTTATGAGAATGTGTGTGAAGCAAATGGTAATAAGACATGCAAAGTATTTTTTAATCCTTTAAAATATAATATTATAACAGGTCATGGGATGCATTGAAAAGTACTACTGTTTTCCTTTGGTTTTCTGCTCTACACAAAGAAGGGATGTCTTTCAATGTACAGAGCTCTCCTTAATCACATCTTGAAAGTAAACTTGGCAGGAAAGGATGGAACAGTAAGCTATGTAATAGAGAGAGCCTGACTGATCTGTTGGCTGCATTGTATCCTAGAATTACAGAATCACGAGGTTACCCTTGAAAGCAGTTTATTTTAAATGGTCACCAAAATATCTGGTGTCTAAGACATTCCTAACTCAAGATGGAGAAAACTCCTAGTGAATATCTGCTGTTAACATGATATGAATGTCTCAAACTTGGCATGGCTTCTTAGACTTATTAGGTCCATTGCTCTCATGTGTACTTAGCCTGCACTAGATGTCCAAGAACTCTGCTTTAAATAATCTCTACCATGTGCTAGGCACCTGGCTAAGTGCTTTCATGCATTATCCCCTTTTTGTCCCCACACATTCTTCTGGGGTAGTGTATTAGTTAGGATGCTAGCAGCTCTAAAAAATAAAACCCATGACACTGAGCTTCATAGAATACAAATGTATTTCTCATGGACAAACCAGGCAGATGTTTCTGTCATGGTCAGTTTTCCTCTATGTGCTAACCCAGTGATCAAAACTTCTTTTTACCAGGAGAGTCTAAAATCTTCCAAAGCAGGTGTTAGCCAACTCTGGCCTGTGAGATAAATCTGCCCACTACCTGCTCTTATTATGACCTATCAGCTAAGAATACTTTAAAACTTTTTAAGAGTTTTTTTTAATCAAAAGAGATATATCTTTATGACACATAAAATATGAAACTCAAGATTTAGTACTCCTAAATAAAGCCTTATTGGAACTCAGCAATGCTTATTTGTTTACCATTGTCTGTGGCTGCATTTGCATTACAGCGGGAAAAGTGAAGAGTTGTCATAGAGATTGTATGGTTCCCAAAGCCAAAATATTTTCTCTTTGGCCCTTAAAAGCAAAAGTATACTGACCCTGACTCTGGAGCTTCTTCTAAGAGTGAACTCTAGACACAGAAGGGGAAGAGGGGAGAACACACTCTAACCCAAAGCTTGGAGAGGTGTGTGGCTTGCCCAAGAGCATCTGACTCCAAGCTGTATACCCAGGATTCAAATACAGATCTCTCTAACCTCTAGGCTACAAATCTTAATCTTATTTCTTTATTATCGGATTCTCAAATCTCCCCACCAATGTATTTATTCATAAATTCCCAAAATGTATGCATCTTTGGGAGACCACTGATGTCAAGCCAACATGCCTCATCCCATGATTTTAAATTAATCTGCATTTGGCTCTAGCCATGCTCTAATAATAACTTTAAGAAAACAATGAGAAATATTTAGTATGAAATACAAGAAACCAGGTGGCTCTGCACATAAATAACTATGTGCCCACCAGTTAATAAATCTTCAGAACAATAGCACTGCTTCCAATGTTTTATGTTTCAAAATGATTAATTTTTAACAGTACTTTATATCTCTTGTGTATAATGTCTCAGATCCCATGGGATAAGCAAACCAATCCCTATATTACTGTGAAACAGAACTAAAATATTATAGGATTTTCTGATGACTTCTGAGGACTTGAATAGCTCCTATGGGACTGCAGAGTCAATTAAAATGCACATAGAATTGTTATACTCTATTATGACACACTTATGTTCCCCTTACATCTCCCTCCCCCACATTAAAGACTACAGTGGAGGTCAGAATGAGAAAAACAAAATTATTTTCCAGCTTTGCTTTCAAATGGGATGAGTAAAGCTCTTTTTTAAAGTATACATTATCAGAATCTAAGTTATGTTTGCTTGGAACTCCTTAGCAATAGCCACCTAATATATAGGGAGATAAAAGAATTAGAAAGAAATGTTCATAAAATGCCTGTAATCACCATTGCTTTAGGCATTCTCTAACTTACATTTAGATCTTCAGAACAAGGTTAGACAAATCAGTCAATGTGAAAAAGTGGTAGAGCCAATATCAAGATTTTGATGTATAAGACTGAGCAGTTAAATAGGATCTTTTCTTTAACATACTGTATTTAAAATTACACTTCAAGTTGCTTTCCAGCATTTGTAATTTTTTATTCATACACATGCTCTATTCCTAAAATGTATGAAATAAGGCTTTTATTTATTGAGGGCAACTTATTCTGAGGTACAAAGTAATAAGGGTGCCAGGCTCTCTCTAATATATGCTGTAAGGTACAAGTGATAAAGTGTCTTCATTCTATTGGCATAGAAAAGGTATAACAATTTGGCTTCAAAGAAAACCAAATCTCTTTTAAGGTTAATGGGAAATACTATGCTGTGTCCACTGTGACTAGATAGATCTCAAAGTTCATGAGTAAAAGCAACCTACCCTGAATACTTAGTATGTTATCTCATTTATTACTTGTAGCAAATTATTCCTATTGTACAGATGGGAGAGCTGAGACTCTGAAAGGCCTAATAACTTCGCTAGGAAAACATGCTTTATTTATGACAGACACAGGATTTGAACACACATCTTTCTGGTCCACCATGTTGCCTCTGGCATGATAGCCATTTATTCTATAGGTATATTTCACCTCACCCTACCCATCAGTTCTTCCCAGAAGCCACAATAGAGCATGGCCTGGCTTTTTCAGGTCAGTGCCAATGACTATACATACCTTTCAAGCCTACCATATCAAAGAGCTCACATGCAAGCACTACATCTGTTGAAATCTTTGTAGTTCTAGGTATCAGAAAAATGGGCTCAAAGTAGATTTTTTAAATGAAGGTAATTTACTGACACACATAATTAACACAAGAATTTACTTCCGACAAGCTTTGACTCCTGACATCTCTAAGGACCTGGTTTGCTCTTTTTCTTCTTCACCTTCTACAATGTGCACTTTATCCCAAAGTTTAGTCCTTTCAATATTTTGAAAAGATAAACTGAAACAGCCAGAAATGCATGATATTTCTTTCACACTGAGTAACAGAGGAAACAGCTACATCACAACAATCTTTAAGAATCTCCTGAGATGCATTTTGATTAGACAATCTTATATCCCATGCTCAACCCTGAAGCAATTATTCTTGCTAGGGGATGAAATGTGCCAATTGTTTGGCTTTGGTTTCATGTTCCAGCCTTGAAGTGTGGGAGAGGTCAATTTCTGGAAAATTACATGGACTCACAAATAAAATCAGGGACTACTTAGAAGAAAAGGGCAGATGGATGTTAAGGAAGTGTATCAGTCAGAATAGGGTACATCATACTGTGGTTAAAAAATGATCCTCAAACCTCAATAGTCTGAAACAACAAATGTTCTTTTTGTGCTAATCTTCCATCATCACCAACAGGGAGTTCTGTTCTATGTCATCATTGATCTCACTCCAGGATTTAGGTTGACAGAACAGCCATTTTCCAGAACATTGAAAAATAGGCTAGGAAAAGGAAAAGAGAATGTAAAGAAGCACACCCTCACTTTGAAGAATTCTTCACATGAAATTTGATCTGAGATCATTGACCAGGGCAAGTCACACTGCTACATGTCACTTTAAAGGGGAAGCACAAGGCTACCATTTTCCTGGAAGGGGAGAGTGAGAATGTTTGTGAGTGCCTTTGTAAGTGTTCTAGGGCATAACCAACAAGCAGTCATCATGTCTCTCCTGAGTTAGAGAAAGAGAGGATGTTCCGAGTTCAAATGCCACCAAAGGACACATGGAGAATAATATAGACCTTAAGAATGATAACGCTAGCCCTCTGGATATCTTGGAAGGAAGATAAATTGCTCTCAGGTGCTCCCTGAATTTTACCCTATGCATTGATATTTCCATTGCATAATAATAGTACCTCACAAGGTTTAGACCAGGAAGATTAACGAAAATGCAAAAACTATGTGGAGCTAGGAGGACATAAAGCTGCTTTATCTTCACTTGCACAGCTGGGCAATGAATTCAAGTACCTGACTGACATTCCTTTATTACATACAAGGATTCTACTTACCCAAGGGTTAATGGGAAAGATATAATCAGAGGAAAGCAGGAGCTAATTTTGAATTTTAACTTGAAACTACCAGTGATTCTAAGATTTGAGGAGCTTATTTAGATGTTATCAGAGTGCATTGTCATTGATCTTTTTTTTATAATTCTAACAAAACACAAAAAAAGTAAATAAATAAATAAAAGTAAAAAACCTTTTTGTGAAACCCTGGTCAAAAACATTTTAGCTCTATAGTTGTGATTTTAAATCACTTTAGGAAGCCATTGAAAGGATAAACAAAAATAAATTTAAAACACGAATGGCGTAATAGAAAAAAAGAAAAAGAGTTTTGACATATTGCCCAACAAAGAAATATTTTGATATATTGTCCAACAAAGAAATCAGGAGGGCAGCATCTGTTGAGATAAACAGGAAAGGAAAATTCAAGATTCAATCCAGGCTTCCTTTAGAAAATGAGCAATAATGCCTATACAAGTAAAACATTATTTTCAATGTTCCTGTTTCTCCTAGCAAAGGGAAATGAGAATCTCAATGACTTTGGGACACCCCATCACTTGAACGATGTCATACAATTTTATGAAGTGGAAAATAAAATGATCTCAGGGTCTTTCCGTGTGTATATGCTATATTCAGGATTTTAAGGAGTTTGATGACCTACTCTAAGATTCTTCTTTAATGATATCTAATTAGCTATAATGGCTTCTTCTAGTCTAGGAAAAATACTGACTCAATCTTAAGCACTTAAAAGTGTATATTTCTTACTTCATTCAGCAAATATGAGTTACATTCCAGCCTTGCATAGCCACTCTTATAGGAGTTGGGGCAGAGTGGTGAGTAATACAGACAGTAGTTAACTTTACTAAATGCCTTTCTTATATAGCAAGGATTTAGAATCCTGGGAATTGAACCTGGGCTTATGTCCCATGAAGAAAGGCCTGTTAAAAGTAAGCTAAGGTTGGTTCATGGTTGTGGGATTTAAGTCAGCATTCAAGGTCAAAGAGAGTGTTGGGACTACAGAAAACCTTGAAAGGGAAAGAGGAAAGAAAAGATAATCTAAAAGGCTAGGTGGTAAGATATGCAAACAGGAGCAAGGAGACAAATTAATACTAATAGCTAATGATTACATCAAGCTGAGTAGGAACCTTGCATAGAACTAACTTTAACATAGCAAATCATTCCAATCTCACAAGAGTGGTATAAGGGAGACACTTTAATTATCTCCACTTTACAAATTAGAGAAAAGACACAGAAACTAAGGAAGGTACCCAATATCACATCTATCAATCCAGCTCTGTAATTCGTGCTCTTAACCACACGACGCAACTAACAAAAGCAAAATGCAACAAACGAGTTCATTCCCTATTTCCTAGGCCTGCACTCTTTTGAATTTGGAGACATTACCTCAAGCATTAAAAACATAAACCAGGGAGAGAGAGATCCAAGATGGCCGATCACTAGCAGCTCAGGATTGCAGCTCCCAGTAAAAGCGCAGAGAGCCAGTGGACGCCACACTTACCGATAAATTTTTGCTGCCCACGGACCAGGACACTCCCAGCGGAGGAGCCCCACGGGTCGCCAGCGTGACCCTTTCGGCTGGCGAGGCTTTTTTGCCGGCGCCTCGGCTCGGCGGCTCTTG
>PVKP010042668.1:0-17907 GCA_004027715.1 Plecturocebus donacophilus
GTTCCCAACCTCCTTGTGTTCCTTTTTGACCCCAATTGAGGGCACTGGTTGTGGGCGATGGTAACACCACAGTCCCTGCAATGGGGCTGGGACACAAGTTCCGGTCCTCCTACTGCTTCCGTGCCTAATTAATCCGTCGTACCAAGGTCTCACCCTTGAATCCATGGTCCACCACTGTGGCTGCATGCTGTCTATTAGGGGCAGGTGCGGCAGAATATACCACAGGACACAGGGCTGCTCTCAGAGAGCCTAGGGGTCGCCCAAGGCATGTTTCCCCCAGCCGGCATTGCACACCTGGGGAGCGGATGAGGGCACAATCAAGGGCTGCAGTGCTGGTGGTGGAGGATGTGTTAGGATAACTCTAGGGTGCTACATTGCAGGTGGCATGGAGGGGTGGTGCTAAAGGCGCTATGGAGTCTACACTGAGACAGTGATGGGGAAGGACACTTGGGGCAGGATACACAGACTGAGGTGTTGGAAGGCGGTGGGTGGGACAGGTGCTCTCTGGGATCTGCACTGCCTGGCAAACAGCAGGTGAGTGTGCTCTTCCAGGGTGCGTTGGTTGTGGCAGGGGCCCTGGCACCATAGTGTCTCCAGTCTCCACTCCCTAGACAGGTAGGAGCAGAAAGAGATGCCATGGACTTTGGAGGGAGGGTGTGAGTGCCTTCACTGAAACTTGCCCATCCCACACCCTGGCCAGCACGGCAAAATCAGGGTCTACCATTCTCTCTGTGTCCCATTCTAGGCTTCTTGGGCTTTACCCGTCCAGGTCCTCCGTGCCAGGAGAAGAAAGAGCCATCTGCCGCATGCTTGAGGCTGGAGCCTGTGCCACCACAACTCGCCACACTGCGTTATGTGGCAGCGATGGAAATTGCAGAGTGCCGGGGAGGTAGCAGAGTGGCTGACTGGCACCAGAGCAGCGAAGTGGTGCCTCCGACCCAGGCTCGATGCCTAGGTCCCCTGCCGCTGTTTACTGCAGGCAGAGCTGTGGGTTGCCAGTGATTCTGCCGTGCAATATTCAGGTCGCAGCTGCAATTGAGCCTGTGGCAGAGGGTGGCAGTGCAGGTCCCAAACCTGAGTGAGGCCTCAGGGTCGCAGTAGGGTGTGCTGCCCATTGCTGGGGTGTGGGATGGGGCATGTCCCTAGCAACACTGCCAGGAACAGTGGGGCATTCTGTGGGCATTATCCAGAGATGTACTGCCCAAGGTCGGGAGTCAGTTTGATGAACATTTAGGTGCTGCAATGCCCTTGTCAGGGATGGGTTGGTGGCACTATGGGGTGCCATAGTCCCAGCGGTGACGGGTGGATTGTAGTGCTATCAGGTGTTACATTGCCCCCAGTGGGTGGGGGCGTGTGATATTCAGGACATCATTGCTTTTGTCTGGGAGCTGGTTGGGGGCACTGCCCAAGACTCCATTGCCCAGCTGGGGAGCGGGTCGAGGGCACTATCTGGCCCTGCAATGTGGGTGGTGGAGGACGGGTCAGGTTATTCTAGGGTGCTATATTGCTGGTGGCGAGGAGCGTCGGTGTAAAAGGTGATATGCAGACTACACTGAGTCAGAGATGAGAGAGTGTGTTGGGAGAGCTACACAGGGTTGCACTGCCTTTGAAGGTGTTCAGAAGGTTGACTGTGGCACTCTTTGGGAGAGATACATAGCCTGAGGCGGTCGGAGGCAGTGGGTGCTTGTGTGCTCCCAGGGATCTACACTGCCTGGGAAATAGTGGGAGAGTGTGCTCTTCCAGGCTACATTGGTTGTGGCGGGGGCTCTGGCACCATGGTGTCTCCAGTCTCCACTACTTAGAGAGTGAGGGCCAAAAAGATATGTCATGGACTTTGGAGGGAAAGTATGAGTGCCTTCACTGAAACTAGTCCGCACCATCCAGTGGCCAGCATGGTAAAGTCGGGGTCTAACATTCTCTGTGTCCCATTCTAAGCTTCGTTGGCTCTGCCCGCCCAGGTGCTTCACGCCATGAGAGGTAAGAGCCATCTGCCACATGCTGGAGGCTGAAGCCTGTGGCACCAAGGCTCGCCTCACTGCATTGGGTGGTAGCGACAGAGATTGCAGAGTGCCGGGGAGGTGGGAGGGTGGCTGACTACCACCAGGGCAGTGAAGTTGTGCCTCCGAGGCGGACTTGATGCCTGGGTCCTTCATCGCTGGTTACCACAGGCAGAGCTCTGGGTTGCCAGCGTTTCAGCCTGTGGCAGAGGGTGGCAGTGCAGATTCCAAACCTGAGTGAGGCCTCAGAATCACAGTAGGGTGTGCTGCCCGTTGCTGGGGTGTGAGATGGGGCATGTCCCCAGGAGCACTGCCAGGAGCACTGGCGCATTTTGTGGGCATTATCCAGGGATGTAATGCCCAAAGTCTGGGGTCAGTTTGATGAGCTTTCAGGTGCTACAATGCACTTGTTGGGGATGGGTTGGTGGCACTATGGGGTGCCATAGTCACAGTATTGATGGGTGGGTTGGGGTGCTATCAAGTGTTACATTGCCCTCAGTTTTTAGGGGCATGTTATATTCAGAATATCATTGCTTTTGTCTGGGAGCTGTTTGGGGTCGCTGTCCAAGGCTCCATTGCCCACCTGGGGAGAGGGCCAGGGGCACTATTGCAGGCTGCAGTGTTGGTGGTGGAGGACAAATAAGGGTTATTCTAGGGTGCTATATTGCTGGTGGCGAGGAGGAGTGGCATAAAAAGTGCTATGGAGACTACAGTGAGACAGAAATGGGGGAGCGTGTTGGGATTGCTACCCAGGGTTGCACTGCCTTTGGAGGTGTTCATAAGATTGACGGAAGCACTCATGTGGAGAGATACACAGCCTGAGGCAGAGGGAGGCGGTGGGTGGATGTGTGCTCCCTGGAATCTGCACTGCCTGGGAAATAGCAGGTCAGTGTGCTATTCCAGGATACGTTGATTGTGGCAGGGGCCCTGGCACCATGATGTCTCCAGTCGCTACTCCGTAGACAATGAGCGTCAAAACGATATGTCGTGAACTTTGGAGGGAAGGTGTGAGTACCTTCACTGAAACTGGTCCACACCGCACAGTGGCCAGCATGGCAAAGTTGGGGTCTAACACTCTCTGTGTCCCATTCTAGGCTTCATTGGCTCTGCCCGCCCAGCTGCTTCACGCCAGGAGAAGTAAGAGCCATCTGCCCCATGCTGGATGCTGGATCCTGTGGCACCATGGCTCGCCTCGCTGCTTTGGGTGGCAACGACACCGATGGCAGAGCGCCTTAGGGGTTGGAGGGTGGCTGACTGCCACCAGGACAGGGACCGGAATGCATCTGAGTCAGCCATAATGCCTGGGGCCCCTGCCACCTGTTACGGCACACAGAGCTGCTATTGCCAGCACTCCTGTAGTGCCACATGCACGCAGCAGCCGCAGTTGAGCCTGCAACAGAGGGTGTCAGTGCAGGTCCCAGACCTGAGTGAGGACTGAGTGTCGCAGAATATCTCCTTCCCACCATAGTATCCTCTCTTGATTGGTGGCTCTCAGAGTGCTGGGCCATGGTTCTTTGCAATGTGCGGCCACTGGAATAGGGCTGAGCAACCTTTACCGCCCTCCTTCAGCTGGGACTTCACCGCCTCCATTAGGGCCACGGTGGCGTCTGGCCCCAAGTTCTGCACTGCTGGCTGCCACATGCACCTCCATGGTTACCACTGCTGCTGACCTGCGGCATCTACAAGGGCGGCTCAAGCTGATCCCATGGCCTTGGTTGGCAGTTTTCCCAGAAGGCCCAAGGGGCACACAGCGGACTGCCCTCCTAGCCTAGGGGCCCTCTTCCTTGACCGATGCACAGAGTGACGTGTCGTGGTCGCTGGGTGATGTGCAGGACCTGGGTCCTCAAGGCCGCCTGGCTGGTCCCTGCTTACCTGCAGAAGCAGGGCCGACTGCCTCTGTGAGGAGATTTCAAGGCTTCTGACCCTAGAATCCTCACTGGGATGGAGTGGGTGGGCAGCGTCAGCGGTTGTCACTGTGGTTGCTGCATGGCCACTCGCACGTGGCAGCTGCAGGTGAGCCCAAGGCAGCAGCTGGCCCTAGAAGGCCCAAGAATTACCCAGTCCTTGGCCTGGAGATCCTCATCCTTGGCCTCTCCAAGAGTGACTGGTTGGGCGCTGGGCACTGTGTGGTCTCGGGGATGGGGCTGAGTGCCGGTTCCCAACCTCCTTCTGTTCCTTTTTGACCCCAGTTCAGGGCACAGGTTGTGGGCGATGGTAACACCGCTGTCCCGGGGATGGTATTGGGGCTCAGGTTCCGGTCTCCCTACTACTGCGGCGCCCTATTGATCCATCGTAGCAATTTCTCGCTCTTGGAGCCATGGACCACCATTGCTGCTGCATGCTGTCTATTAGGGGCATGTGCTGCAGAATGTACCACAGGACACAGGGCTGGACTCATAGAGCTTGGGAGTCGCCCAAGGCACGTTTCCCCCAGCCGGCATTGCACACCTGGGGAGCGGATGAGGGCACTATCGAGGGCTGCAATGCTGGTGGTGGAGGATATGTTAGGGTAACTCTAGGGAGCTACATTGCTGGTGGCGAGGAGGGGTGGTGCTAAAGGCGCTATGGATTCTACACTGAGATAGTGATGGGGGAGGATTCTTGGGGCAGGATACACAGACTGAGGTGTTGGAAGGTGGTGGTTGGGAAGGGTGCTGTCAGGGATCTGCACTGCCTGGCAAATAGCGGGTGAGTGTGCTTTTCCAGGCTGCTTTGGTTTTGGTAGGTGCCCTGGCACAATGGTGTCTTTAGTGTCTACTCCCTAGACAGGTAGGGGCAGAAAGAGATGCCATGGACTTTGGAGGGAGGGTTTGAGTACCTTAACTGAAACTTGCCCGTCCGACACAGTGGCCAGCATGGCAAAATCAGGGTCCACCATTCTCTCTGTGTCCCTTTCTAGGCTTCTTTCCCTCTGCCCACAAAAGTCCTCCATGCCAGAAAAAGAAAGAGCCATCTGCCGCATGCTGGAGGCTGGAGCCTGTGGCACCACTGCTCGCCTCACTGCGTTGGGTGGCAGCGACGGAGATTGCGGAGTGCCGGGGAGGTAGCAGGTTGGCTGACTGCCACCAGAGCAGTGAAGTGGTGCCTCCGAGGCGGGCTCGATGCCTGGGTCCCCCGCCGCTGTTTACCGCAGGCAGAGCTGTGGGTTGCCAATGATTCTGCCATGCCATGTTCAGTTTGCAGCTGCAATTGAGCCTGTGGGAGAGGGTGGGAGTGCAGGTCCCAAACCTGAGTGAGGGCTCTGGGTCGCAGTAGGGTGAGCTGCCCATTGCTGGGGTGTGGAATGTGTCATGTCCCTAGCAGCACTGCCAGGAGCAGTGGGGCATTTTGTGGGCATTATCCACGGATGTACTGCCCAAGGTTGGGGGTCATTTTAATGAGCCTTCAGTCGGGGCATGGGTTGGTGGCACTATGGGGTGCCATACACCCAGCGGTGATGGGTGGGTTGGGGTGCTATCAGGTGTTACATTTCCCCCAGTTTGTAGGTGCTTATGATATCCAGGATATTATTGCCTTTGTCTGGGAGCTGGTTGGGGTCGCTGTCCAAGGCTCTATTGACCACATTGGGAGAGAGTCGGGGGCACTATTTGGTGTTGCAGTGTTGGTGGTGGTGGGTGTGTCAGGGTTATTCTAGGGTGCTATATTGCTGGTGGCAAGGAGCGGCAGTGTAAAAGGTGTTATGGAGACTACACTGAGACAGAGATGGGGGAGCGTGTTGGGAGAGCTACACAGGGTTGCACTGCCTTTAAAGGTGTTCAGAAGTTTGGTTAGGTCACCCTTGGGGAGAGATACACAGCCTGAGGCAGTAGGAAAGGGTGGGTGGATGTGTGCTCCCAGGGATCTGCACTGCTTGGGAAATAGCAGGTGAGTTTGCTCTTCCAGGCTACGTTGGTTTTGACGGGGGCCCTGGCACCATCGTGTCTCCAGTCTCCACTCCCTAGACAGTGAGGGTCAAAACGATATGTTGTGGACTTTGGAGGGAGGGTATGAGTGCCTTCATTGAAACTACTCCACACCACCCAATGGCCAGCATGATAAAGTTGGGGTCTAACACTCTCTCTCTGTGTCCCTTTCTAGACTTCGTTGGCTCTGCACGCCCAGATGCTTCACCCCAGGAGAAGTAAGAGCCATCTACCACATGCTGGAGGCTGGAGCCTGTGGCACCATGGCTCGTTTCGCTTCATTGGGTGGCAATGACGCAGATGGCAGAGCGCCGGAGAGGTAGGAGGGTGGCTGACTGCCACCACAGCAGGGAACAGAATGTCTCCGAGTCAGCCTCGATGCTTGGGAAAGCCGCCACCGGTTACAGCATGCAGAGCTGAGGGTTGCCAGCGCTTCTGTCATGCAACATGCACATGGCAGCCACAGTTGAGCCAGCGGCAGAGGGTGGCAGTGCAGGTCCCAGACCTGAGTGAGACTGGAGTGTCGCAGAATATCCCTTTCCCACAATAGGATCCGCTCTTGATTGGCGGCTCCCAGAGTGCTGGACTGCGGTTCTTTGCACTGTGCAGCCACTGGAATAGGGCTGAGCAACCTTTACCGCCCTCCTTCAGCTGTGGCTTCACCGCCCCCATTAGGGCCACGATGGCGTCTGGCCCCTAGTTCTGTGCTGCTGGCTGCCACATGTACCTCCATGGTTACCACCGCTGCTGACCTGCAGCATCTGCAAGGGGCAGCTCCAGCTTATCCCATGGCCTTCGTTGGCAGTTATTTTCCCAGAAGGCCCGAGTGGCACACAGCGGACTGCCCTCCTAACCTAGGGCCCCTCATTCTTGGCCGATGCACAGAGTGATGTGTCGTGGTCGCCGGGTGATGTGCAGCCCCTGGATCTTCAAGGCCGCCTGGCTGGTCCCTGCTTACCTGCAGCAGAAGGACCGACTGCTTGTGTGAGGAGCTGTGAAGGCTTCTGGCCCTGGAATCCTCAGTGGGGTGGAGCGGGTGGGGAGCGTCAGTGATTGTCACTGTGGTTGCTGCATTGCCAATCGCTGGTGGCAGCTGCATGTGAGCCCAAGGCAGTGGCTGGCCCTAGAAGGTCCGAGAATTACCCAGTGCATGGCCTGGAGTCCCTCTTCCTTGGCCTCGCAAAGAGTGCCGTGTTGGGTGCTGGGCACTGTGCGTTCTCGGGGGTGGGGCTGACTGCCGGTACCCACCCTCCTGTTTCTTTTTGACCCTGGTTGTGGGCACTGGGAACACCGTAGCCCCTGGAATGGGGCTGTGGAGCAAGTTCCAGTCCTCCTACTGCTGTTGCGCTCGATTAATCTGTCATAGCAAGGTCTAGTCCTTGAATCCATGGTCCACCACTGCTGCTGCATGCTGTTTATTAGGGGCAGGTGTGGCAGAATGTACCAGAGGATACAGGGCTGGTCTCCGAGAGCCTGGGGGTCGCCAAAGGCATTTTTCCCCCACCCGGCGTTGCACACCTGAGGAGAGAATGAGGGCACTATCGAGGACTGCAGTACTAGTGGCGGAGGATGTGTTAGGGTAACTCTAGGGTGCTACATTGCTGGTGGCGAGGAGGGGTGGTGATAAAGGCCCTATAGAGTCTACACTAAAACAGTGATGGGGGAGGACTCTTGGGGCAAAATACACAGAATGAGGTGTTGGAAGGCGGTCGGTGGACGGGTTCTCTCAGGGATCTGCACTGCCTGGCAAAGAGTGGGTGAGTGTGCTCTTCCAGACTGCGTTGGTTGTGGCAGGGGCCCTGGCACCATGATGTCTCCAGTCTCCACTCCATAGAAAGACAGGGCCAGAAAGAGATGCCATGGACTTTGGAGGAATTGGTGAGTGCCTAAACTGAAACTTGAATTGGAAAGGAATTGGAAGGGAATAGAATGGAATTGAAATTGGGTGGAATTGGAATGGAATGGAATACGAATGGGAATGGAATTGTAATTGGAATGGAATGGAATTGAATGAATGGAATGGATTTGAAATGGAATGGAATTTGAATGGAATAGGAATGGAATGGAAATGGAATGGGAATGGAATGGAATTGGAATGGAATGGGAATGGAATGGAATGAGAATGGGAATGGAATGGAATTGGAATTGAAATGGAATGAATTGAGATTGAATGGAATGCGAATTGGAATGGAATGGAAATGGGAATAAAATTGGAATAGGAATGGGGATGGATTTGGAATCAGAATGGATTGAAATTGGAATTGGAATGGAATGGAATAGGAATGGAATGGGAATGGAATGGAATTGGAGTGTAATAGAATTGGAATGGGAACGGAATGACATTTTGTGGGGCATTATCCAGGGATGTACTGCCCAAGGTCGTAGGTTAATTTGAAGAGCATTCAGGTGCTGCAATGTCCTTGTTGGGGATGGGTTGGTGGCACTATGGGGTGCCATAGTCCCAGTGGTGATGGGTGGGTTGGGGTGCTATCAGGTGTTACATTGCCCCCAGTTGGTAGGGGCGTGTGATATTCAGGATATCATTGCCTTTTTCTGGGAGCTTGTTGGGGTCACTGTCCAAGGCTCCCTTGCCCACCTGGGGAGAGGGTCGGGGGCATTATCGGGGGCTGCAGTGTTGGTGGTGGGGGATGAGTAATGGTTATTCTAGGGTGCTATATTGCTGGTGGCGAGGAGGAGTGGCATAATAAGTGCTACGGAAACTACAGGAGACAGAACTGGGGGAGCCTTTTGGGATTGCTACACAGGGTTGCACTGCCTTTGGAAGTGTTCATAAGATTGATGGAAGCACTCTTGTGGAGAGATACACAGCCTGAGGCGGTGGGAGGCGGTGGGTGGATCTGTGCTCCCAGGGATCTGCACTACCTGGGAAATAGTGGGAGAGTGTGCTCTTCGAGGCTACGTTGGTTGTGGAGGGGGCCCTGGCACCATGGTGTCTCCATCTCCACTACCTAGAGCATGAGGGCCAAAAAGATATGTCATGGACTTTGGAGGAAAGATATGAGTGCCTTCACTGAAACTATTCTGCACCATCCAGTGGCCAGCATGGTAAAGTCGGGGTCTAACACTCTCTCTCTGTGTCCCGTTCTAGGCTTCGTTGGCTCTGCCCGCCCAGGGGCTTCACGCCATGAGAAGTAAGAGCCGTCTGTAGCATACTAAAGGCAGAAGCCTGTGGCACCAAGGCTCGCCTCACTGTGTTGGGTGGTAGTGACGGAGATTGCAGAGTGCCCATGAGGTAGAAAGGTGGCTGACTGCCACCAGGGCAGTGAAGTTGTGCCTCCGAGTCAGACTCGATGCCTGGGTCCCCCACCGCTGGTTACAGCAGGCAGAGCTGTGGATTGCCAGCGCTTCTGCTGTTCCACCTTAAGGTTGCAGCTGCGGTAGAGCCTGTGGCAGAGGGTGGTAATGCCGGTCCCAAACCTGAGTGAGGCCTCAGGGTCGCAGTAGGGTGTGCTGCCCATTGCTGGGGTGTGGGATGGGGCATGTCCCCAGCAGCACTGCCAGGAGCAGTGGGGCATTTTGTGGGCATTATCCAGGGATGTACTGCCCAAGGTCAGGGGTCAGTTTGATGAGCCTTGAGGTACTGCAATGCCCTTGTTGGGGATGGGTTGGTGGCACTATGGGGTGCCATAGTCCCAGTGGTGATGGGTGGGTTGTGATGCTATCAGGTGTTACATTGCCCCCAGTTTGCAGGGGCGTGTTATATCCAAGATATTATTGCCTTTGTCTGGGAGCTGGTTGGGGTCGCTGTCCAAGGCTCCATTGCACACATGGGGAGAGGGTCAGAGGCACTATCAGGGGCTGCAGTGTTGGTGGTGGGGGACGAGTAAGGGTTATTCTAGGGTGCTATATTGCTGGTGGCGAGGAGGGGTGGTGTAAAAGGTGCTATGGAGACTACACAGAACCAGAAATGGGGGAGCATGTTGGGATTGCTACACAGGGTTGCACTGCCTGTGGAGGTGTTTATTAGGTTGGTGGGGGCACTCTTGGGGAGAGATACCCAGCCTGTGGTGGCGGGAGGTGGTGGGTGGATGTGTGCTTCCTGGGATCTGCACTACCTGGGAAATAGTGGGTGAGTGTGCTCTTCCAGGCTGCATTGGTTGTGGCAGGGGCCCTGGCACCATTCTGTCTCCAGTCTCCACTCCCTATAGAGTGAGGGCCAAAAAGATATGTCGTGGACTTTGGATGGAAGGTGTGAGTAGCTTCACTGAAACTGGTCCACACTACCCAGTGGCCAGCATGGCAAAGTTGGGGCCTAACACTCTCTCTCTGTGTCCCATTCTAGGCTTCGTTGTCTCTGCCCGCCCAGCTGCTTCACGCCAGGAGAAATAAGAGCCATCTGCCGCATGCTGGATGCTGGAGCCTGTGGCACCATGGCTCACCTCGCTGCATTGCGTGGCATTGACGCAGATGGCAGAGCACCTTAGAGGTAGCAGGGTGGCTGACTGCCACCAGGGCAGGGACCGGAATGCCTCTGAGTCAGCCATAATGCCTGGGGCCCCCGCCACCTGTTACGGCACACAGAACTGGGGTTGCCCGCACTCCTGCGGTGTCACGTTCATGCGGCAGCCGCAGTTGAGCCTACAGCAGAGGGAGTCAGTGCAGGTCCCAAACCTGAGGGAGGAGTGAGTGTTGCAGAATATCCCCTTCCCATTCTAATATCTGCTCTTGATTGACGGCTCCCAGAGTGCTGTGCCGCAGTTCTTTGCAATGTACGGCCACTGGAATTGGGCTGCGCAACCTTTACCACCCTCCTTCAGCTGGGGTTTCCCCACCTCCATTAGGGCCACGGTGGCGTCTGGCCCCTAGTTCTGCGCTGCTGGCTGCCACATGCACCTCCATGGTTACCACCACTGCTAAACTGGAGCATATGAAAACGCAGCCCAAGCTGATCCCATGACCTTGGTTGGTAGTTTTCCCAGAAGACCCAAGGGGCACACAGCGGACAGCCCTCTTAGCCTAAGGCCCCACTTCCTTGGCCGATGCACAGAGTGACATGTCGTGGTCGCTGGGCGATGTGTTGACACGGAATGGGAATGGAATTTGAATAGAATGGAATGAAATTGGAATGGAATGGATTTAATATTGGAATAGAATGGAACAGGAATGGAATGGTATTGGAATTTGAAAGGAATGGGAATCAAATTGGAATAGAATGGAAAGGAATGGAATTGGAATGAAATGAAGTGGAATTGGAATGGAATGAAACGGAATTTTAATAGAATGGAATGGAATTGTAATGGAAAGGAATTGGAATGGAGTGATATCGGAATTGGAACTGGAATGGAATGGAATTGGAATTTGAATGAAATGGAATAGGAATTGGAGTGGAATGGAATTGGAATGGATTTGTATTGGAATTGGAATGGAATGGCATGGGAATGGACTGGAATTGGAATGGAATTAGAACTGGAAGGGAATGCTAATGGAATGGAATTGGAATTGGGATAGAATGGGAATCGATTTGGAATAACATTTTAATGGGATTGAATGGGAATGGGAATGGGTATGGAGTTTGAACGTAATTGGAATGGAATGGAATTGGGATGGGATGGAATAAGTATGGAATGGAATTGGAATTCGAATGAAATGGAATGGAATTGGATTGGAATGGTATGGAATTGAATGAATGGAAAGGATTTGAAATGGAATAGATTTGGAATGGAATAGGAATGGAGTGGAATTAGAATGGAATGGGAATGGAATGGAATGGGAATGGGAATGGAATGGAATTGGAAGTGAAATGGAATGAAATGAAATGGAATGGAACACGAATTGGAATGGAATGCTCATTGGAATAGAATGGGAATGGGAATAAAATTGGAGTAGGAATGGGGATGGATTTGAAATCACAATGGATTGGAATTGGAATTGGAATGGAATGGAATAGGAATGGAATGGAATTAAAATGGGAATGGACTGAAATTGGAATGTAATGGGAATGGAATGGGAATGGAATGGAATTGGAATTGTAAATAAATGAATTGAAATGGAAGGGAATGTGAATTGGAATGGAATAGCAATGGAATGGAATTAGAATTGGAATGGATTGGAATGGAATAGAGTTGGAAAGGGAATGGAATTGGGATGGGATGGAATCACAATGCAATGGGATGGAAATTTTAATGGAATGGGAAAGGAATTGAAATTGTAATGGGAATGGAATGGAAGTGGAATGGAATGGAATTGGAATGGAATGGGAATAGAATTGGAATTCGAATTGGAATATAATCGGAATAGAGTTGGAATTACAATCAAATGGAATGGAATGGGAATAGCAATGGAGTACGAATTGGAATTGGAATGGAATTGGAATGAATTTTATTTTTCATTGGAATGAAATAGAAGTGGAATTGGAATGGAATGGAATTGGAAAGGAATGAAATTGGAATGGAATGGAATTGTTATTGGAATGGAGTTGAACTGGAATGGAATGTAATAAAACTGGAATATAATGGTATTGGAATTTGAATGAAATGGGAATAGAATTGGAATGGAATGGAATGGAATGGAATTGAATGGAATGGAATGGAATGAAATTGGAATGGAATGATATTGGAATTGGAATGGAATGGAATTGGAATTGGAATTTGAATGAAATGAAATTGGAATTGCAGTGGAATATTATTTAAATGGATTGGAATTGGAATTGGAATGGAATGGGAATGAAATTGGAGTGGAATAAAATTGTGATGGAATTAAATGTAATAAAATTGAAATGGAATATAATTGGAATTCGAATAGAGTTCAAATGGAATGGAATGGAATTTGAATGGAATGGTATTGGAATTTGAATGGAATGGGAATGGAATTTGAATGGAATGGAATGAAACTGGAATGGAAAGGAATTGATATTGGAATAGAGTGTAACTGAAATGGAATGGAATGGAATTAAAATAGAATGGTATTGGGATTTGAAAGAAGTGGGAATAAAACTGGAATAGAATGGAAAGCAATGGAATTGGAATGGAATGAAGTGGAATTGGAATGGAATGGAATGGAATGAAATTGGAATGGAATGGAAATGGAATGGAGTGATATTGGAATTGTAATTGGAATGAAATGGAATAGGAATTTGAATGGAACAGAATTGGAATTGGAGTTGAATGGAATTGGAATGCACTGGTATTGGAATTGGAATGGAATGGCATGGGAATATACTGGAATTGGAATGGAATTAGAATTGGAACAGAATAGGAATGGAATGGAATTGGAATTGGAATGGAATGGAATTAGAATTGTAGTGGAATGGAATTGGAATGGAATGTCATGGGAATGGACTGGAGTTGGAATTGAATGAGAATTGGAAGGGAATGCGAATGGAATGGAATTGGAATTGGGATAGAATGGGAATCGAATTGGAATAGCAATTGAATGGAATGGAATGGGAATGGTAATGGGTATGGAATTTGAACATAATTGGTATGGAATAGAATTGGAATGGAATGGAATTGGCATGGGATGGAATCAGAATGGAATGGAATTGGAATGGAAAGGAAAGAGAATGGACTGGAATTGTAATGGAATGAGAATTGAAATGCAATGGGAATGGAGTAAAATGGGAATTGGAAAGTAATGGGAATGGAAGGAAAATGGAAAGAATAGGAATTGAATGGAATTGGAACGGGAATAGACTGAAATTGGAATGGAATGGGAATGGAATGGAATGGAATTGGAATTGGAATTGAATAAATTGAAATGGAAAGGAATAGGAATTGGAATGGAATGAGAATAGAATGGTATTGGAATTGGAATGGATGGAAATGGAATAGAGATCTAAAGGGAATGGAATTGAGATGGGATATAATCACAGTGAAATGGAATGGGAATTTTAATGGAATGGGAATGGAATTGAAATTGGAATGGGAATGGAATGGAATTGGAATTGGAATTGAATGGGAATGGAATGGAATTGGAATTGGAATTGAATGGGAATGGAATTGGAATTGGAATTGGAATGGAATTGGAATGGAGTTGGAATTGGAATGGAATGGAATGCAATGGGAAAGGGAATGGAATGGGAATTGGAATTGGAATGGAATAGAAGTGGAATTGAAATGGAATGGAATTGAAAAGAAATGAAATTGGAATGGAATGGAATTGTTATTGGAATGGAGTGGAACTGGAATGGAATGTAATGGAATTGGAATGTAATGGTTTTGGAATTGGAATGAAATGGAAATAGAATTGGAATGGAATGGAACAGAATGGCATTGGAATGGAATGGAATGGAACGGAATGGAATGGAATGGAATTGAAATGGAATGATATTGGAATGGAATGGAATGGAATTGGAATTGGAATGAAATGGAATTAGAATTGCAGTGGAATGTTACTGAAATGGATTGGAATTGGAATAATTGGAATTGGAATGGAATGGTTATGGAATAAGAGTGGAATGAAATTGAAATGGAATGAAATGTAATGAAATTGAAAAGGAATAGAATTGGAATTGAAATAGAGGTCAAGTGGAATGGAATGGAATTTGAATGTAATGGTATTGGAATTTGAATGGAATGGGAATGGAATTTCCATGGAGTGGAATGAAATTGGAATGAAATGGAATTGATATTAAAATTGAGTGAAATTGGAATGGGATGGAATGGAATTAGAATGGAACGGTATTGGAATTTGAATGCAGCCAGAGTAGAACTGTAATAGAATTGAAAAAAATGGAATTGGAATGAAATGAAGTGGAAATGGAATGGAATTGGAATGGAATGGAATGATATGAAATTGGAATGAGAATGGAATGGAACTGGAATTTGAATGGAGTGGAATTGGAATTGGAATGGAATGGCATTGGAATTGATTGGTATTCAAACTGGAATGGAATGGCTTGGAAATGGACTGGAATTTGAATGGAATTAGAATTGGAAGGGAAAGGGAATGGAATAAAATTGGAATTGGGATAGAATGGGAATCGAATTGGAATAGCAATTGAATGAAATGGATTGGGAATGGGAATGGGTATGGAGTTTGAACGTAAATGGAATGGAATAGAATTGGAATGGAATGGAATTGGGATGGGATGGAATCAGAATGGAATGGAATTGGAATTGGAATGGAATGGAATGGAATTGGATTGGAATGGACTGGAATTGGAATGGACTGGATTTGAAATGGAATTGGAAAGGAATGGAATGGAATTGAAATGGGGTGGAATTGGAATGGAAGGAAATAGGAATGGGAATGGAATTGTAATTGGAATGTAATGGAATTGAATGAATGGAATGGATTTGAAATGGAATGGAATTGGAATGGAATAGGAATGGAATGGAAATGGAATGGGAATGGAATGGAATTGGAATGCAATTGGAATGGAATGGAATGGGAATAGGAATGGAATGGAATTGGAATTGAAATGGAATGAATTGAAATGGAATGGAACTCGAATTGGAATGGTAATTGGAATGGAATGGGAATGGGAATAAAATTGGAATAGGAAAGGCGATGGATTTGGAATCAGAATGGATTGGAATTGGAATAGAATGGAAAAGGAATGGAATGGAATTATAATGGGAATGGATTAAAATTGGAATGCAATGGGAATGGAAAGGAATGGGAATGGAATGGAATTGGAATTGTAATTAAATGAATGGAAATGGAAGGGAATGTGAATTGAAATGGAATGGGAATGGAATGGAATTACAATTTGAATGGATTGGAATGGAATAGTGTTGGAAAGGGAATGGAATTTGGATGGGATGGAATCACAATGCAATGGGATGGGAATGTTAATGGAATCAGAATGAAATTTAAATTGGAATGGGAATGGAATGAAATTGGAATGGAATGTTATTGGAATTGGAATGGAATGGGAATGGAATTGGAATTGGAATTGAAATGGAATTAGAATGGAGTGGGAATTGCAATGGAATGGAATGGAATGGGAATGGGAATGGAATGGAAATTGGAATTGGAATGAATTTTATTTGAATTGGAATGGAATAGAAGTGGAATTGGAATGGAATGGAATTGGAAAGGAATGAAATTGGAATGGAATGTAATTGTTATTGGAAGGGAGTGGAACTGGAATGTAATGTAAAGGAATTGGAATGTAATGGTATTGGTATTTGAATGAAATGGGAATAGAATTGGAATGGAATGGAACGGAATGGCATTGGAATGGAATGGCATGGAACGGAATGGAATTGGAATCGAATGATATTGGAATGGAATGGAATGGAATTGCAATTGGAATTTGAATGAAATGGAATTGGAATTGCAGTGGAATATTATTGAAATGGATTGGAATTGGAATGGAATGGGTATGGAATTGGAGTGAAATGAAATTGAAATGGAATGAAATGGAATGAAATTGGAATGGAATTTGAATTGAAATAGAGTTCAAGTGGAATGGAATGGAAGTTGAATGCAATGGTATTGGAATTTGAATGGAATGGTAATGGAATTTGAATGGAATGGAATTAAATTGGGAAGGAATGGAATTGATATTGGAATAGAGTGGAACTGGAATGAAATGGAATGGAATTAGAATGAAATGGTATTGGAATTTGAATGAAGTGGAAATAGAACTGGAATAGAATGGAAAGAAATGGAATTGGAATGAAATGAAGTGGAATTGGAATGGAATGGAATGGAATGGAATAGGAATGGAATGGAATGATATTCGAATTGGAATTGGAATGAAATGGAACTGGAATTTGAATGGAATGGAATTGGAATTGGGGTGGAATGGAATTGGAATAGATTGGTATTGGAATTGGAATTGAATGGCATTGGAGTGGACTGGAATTGGAATGGAATTAGAATTGGAAGGTAATGGGAATGGAATGGAATTGGAATTGGAATAGAATGGAAATCGAATTGGAGTAGCAACTGAATCAAATGGAATGGGAATGGGAATGGGTATGGAGTTTGAACGTAATTCGAATGGAATAGAATTGGAATGGAATGGAATTTGGATGGGATGGAATAAGAATGGAATGGAATTGGAATTGGAATGGAATGAAATGGAATTGGATTGCAATGGACTGCAATTGGAATGGACTGGAGTTGGAATGAATTTGGAAGGGTATGGAAAGAAATTGAAATGGGGTGGAATTGGAATGGAAGGAAATAGGAATGGAAATGGAATTGAGATGGAATGAAATGCAGTGAAATTGAAATGGAACGGAATTGGAATTGGAATAGAGTTCAAATGGAATGGAATGGAATTTAAATGGAATTGTATTGGAATTTGAAAGGAATGAAAATGGAATTTGAATGGAATGGAATGAAATTAGAATAGAATGGAATTGATATTGGAATAAAGTGTAAATGGAATGGAATGGAATTAGAATGGAATGGTATTGGAATTTGAATCAAGTGAGAATAAAACTGGAATAGAATGGAAAGGAATGGAATTGGGATGGAATGAAGTGGAATTGGAATGGAGTGATATTGGAATTGGAATTGGAATTGGAATGGAATGGAATGGAATTGGAATTTGAATGGAATGGAATTGGAATTGGAGTGGAATGGAATTGGAATGCATTGGTATTGGAATTGGAATGGAATGGCTTGGGAATGTACTGGAGTTGGAATGGAATTAGAATTGGAAGGGAATGGGAATGGAACGGAATTGGAATTGGGATAGAATGGGAATCAAATTGGAATAGAAATTGAATGGAATGGAATGGAAATGGGTATGGAATTTGAACGTAATTGGACATGGAATAGAATTGGAATGGAATGGAATTGGCATGGGATGGAATCAGAATAAAATGGAATTGGAATTGGAATGGAATTGGATTGGAATGGACTGGAATTGGAATGGACTGGAGTTAGAATGGAATTGGAAGGAAGAGGAATGGAATTGAAATGGGGTGGAATTGGAATGGAAGGAAATAGGAATGAGAATGGAATTGTAATTGGATTGGAATAGAATTGAATGAATGGAATGGATTTGAAATGGAATGGAATTGTAATGGAATAGGAATGGAATGGAAATGGAATGGGAATGGAATGGAATTGGAATGGAATGA
>PVKP010042669.1:0-17892 GCA_004027715.1 Plecturocebus donacophilus
CAACATTACCTCTACCCTGTGTCCCCAGAATCTGGCCTATCCTGAAGATTTCAGATTGGCCAGGCCTCACAACTGCATTAACTATCTCCTTAAAAATCTCTCCTCTTCTCTCTCTTTCTGTGTGTCTGTGTGTGTTTGTATGTGTATGCGTATAGAGACACACACATAATTTTTCCACTAGGCTATAAGCCCCTCAAAAGCAATAATCTTTCTAGATATCAAAGAGCAACACTTTAAAAACAGACTGTGTTTGGAGTGATGTCAGAAAGATGGCAGAATACAAGGCCCCAGTTCTATTCTCCAACAGAAACACTAACTTAACAATTATCCACAGATGAAAATATCTTTCTGAGAGCTTTAGAATCCAAATGAAAGATTAAAGTAACTTGATGGACCACAGAAATGAGAAAAGAAACATTTAAAGAGGTAAGAGAATGGTTTTACTTTGCCCACATCACCCCTCCCTCAAGTTAGCACAGCACAGTACTAAGAAGGATCCCCTCAGCCCACAAGTTCTCCTGTGAAGGAAAGAGAAAGAGCAAAGTGATGTTGGACATCTTCAGCATTTGGGGACACTATCCAAGAGGCCTGTTTCTGCCATGCCTCATTCAGAATATTTAGGGAATTTTTACATTCAGATTATTGGAAGTGGGGTGGTTCTCCACAACCAGGATGTGTTGAGTTAACCATTCTGAGGCCCCAAGAGCAAGTCCACTTGCCCACAGTCCCTAGCAGCAAGCCCATTGTTTGCAGACCCTCCAACTGACCCACTCAGAATCTCTGACCAAGCTGATAAGGTATTTTCCCTGCCGAATACAGGCTATAATAACTGCAGGAAGTGAAGGCTTCTTCACATGCACAAAGTGGAAAAGATTATGAAGACTCAGGAAAACTGGACACCAACAAAGGAACAAAATTAATTTTCAGTAACAGACCCTAAGTAAGTGGAGAGCTACAAACGCATGGGGGAAAAATCACGTAATTATCTTGTAAAGGTTCAGTGAACTACAAGAGAATAGAAATAGACAACTAAAAGAAAATATAAACACAAGACATAAAAAAAAAAGATATTCAAAGAAGAGAAAACATTTTTTATGAAAAAAGAACCTAGTGGAAATTCTTGAACTAAAGAATACTATGACTGAACTAAACATTTCAATAGAGTTTCAATAGCAAACTTGATCAAACAAGAAAAAAGCCAGTGAACACAAAAACAAGTCATTTGAAATGATCCAGTCAGAGGAATAAAAAGAATAAAAATAACAAAAAAGAATGAAGAAAGCCTTCAAGATTACAGTACACTGTGAGGTGAATTGATATTTGCATTATGGAAGTACTACAAGTAGGAGAAAAATACAAAGGAGTGGAAGGTTTATTTATTTTATTTATTTATTTATTTATTTATTTTTTGTTTATTTAATTTTATTTTTTTATTGCATTTTAGGTTTTGGGGTACATGTGAAGAACATGCAATATTGTTGCATAGGTACACACATGGCAATGTGATTTGTTTTCTCCCCATGCTGTCTCTGCCCAACTCCCCACCCCCCACTGTCCCTCCCCTATTTCCCCCCAACAGACCCCAGTATGTAGTGCTCCCCCCCATGTCCATGTGGTCTCATTGTTCAACACCCGCCTATGACTAAGAACATGCGGTGTTTGATTTTCTGTTCTTGTGTCAGTTTGCTGAAAATGATGGTTTCCAGGTTCATCCATGTCCCTACAAAGGACACAAACTCATCGTTTTTGATGGCTGCATAATATTCCATGGTGTATATGTGCTATATTTTCCCTGTCCAGTCTATCATCGATGGACATTTGGGTTGGTTCCTAAAACACCCTTATCTAAGGAAGGAAGTGAATATCCAGATACATGAAGCCCAAAGAACTTCAAATATGTTGAATATGAAGGAATCTACACTAAAACATATTATAATTAAATTATCAAAAGTCAAAGAGGGATTTTTTAAAGTGGTAAGAGAAAAGCAACTTAATACATACAAGTGAACTTCCATAAGACTATTAGCATATTTCTTAGCAGAAACTTTGCAGGGCAGGAGAGTGTGATCATACATTTAAGGTGCTTAAAGAACAAAAACTGCCAACCAAGAATACTATATCAGGCAAGATTACTTTTTAAAAATGATAAAGAAATAGACTTTCCCAGAGAGCAAAAACTGAAGGATTTCGTTGCTATTAGACTGGCCCTACAAGAAATGCTAAAGGGACTTCCTCAAGTTGAAACAATAGGATGCTAAACAGCAAAATGAAAGCATATGAAAGTAAAAATCTCACTGGTAAAAGTAAATATATAGTCAAATTCAAAATACTGTAATGCTGTAATGTGGTATGTAAATCACATTTAATTCTAGAATAAAAGTTAAAAGAAAAAAGCAGTAAGAATAAATTTAAATTTTTAGCAGATACACAATATTAAAAGATGTAGATTGTGGCATCATTAACATAAAGTATGTGGAGTAAGGAAAGAAGAAAAAGTAGAATATTTTTATGTGATTGATGTAAAGTTACTATCAACTTAAAATACGATATTATAACTACAAGACATTCGATGTAAGCTTTCACACATAAAATTTTGCAGAAGAAGTCAATGTTGATATATAAAGAAATTCTTAATATTTTGTGGTAGTTTTTGACTTAAATTCTATTTTGGTTGTTATAAATATAGCTAATCCTGGTTTCTTTTGGTGATCACTTGCATGAAATATCTTTTTCACCCTTTAGTTTCAGTCTATGTGTGTAATTCTAAAGTGAGTCATTTATAGACAGTATGTAGTAGAGTATTGGTGTATTTAATCCATTCAGGCACTGCATATCTTTTGATTGGGTAGTTTAATCCATTTATCATTTTCTCAAATCAATGATAATCCATTTATCATTTATCAAATCAATTGTAATGATTTATTATCATTACAATAATGCTTAAAGTAATTATTGATAGTAAGGACTTGCTATTGCCATTTTGTTAATTGTTTTTTGTCTGTTTTGTAGTTGTCCCTATTTTCCTTTTTCTCATTTTCCTCTATAATTTTACTTTTTTTGTAGTTATATGCTTTGATTTCTTTCACTTTTTCTCTTGTGTACCTACTATAGGTATTTTATGTGTGGTATTATAAAGCTAATAATAGATTAGACAGAAAATGTATAAGGAAACAGCAGACTTAAATAAAACCATAGACCAAATGGACCTAATAGACGTATACACATTTCACCCAACAGAAGTTGAATACACATTCTTCTCATGTACACATGAAATATTCTCTAGGAAAAACCACATACTGGATCCCCCAAAAAAAATCTTAACAAATTTAAGAATATAAAAGTTATTCCACATCCAAGAAACACTGATGTAAGGGGTGATGAGCTCCCAAGGCTTTGGGCAGCTCTGCCCTGTGACTCTGCAGGGCACAGCCCCCAAAGCTGCTTTAACAGGCTGGTGTTGACTGCCTGTGGTTTTTCTAGGTACACAGTGCAAGTTGTTAGTGAATCTACCAGTCTGATATCTGAAGGAGGGTGGCCCTCTTCTCACAGCTGCACTAGGCAGTGTCCCAGTGGGAACTCTGGCTGGGGGCTCCAACCTTACATTTCCCCTCTGCACTGCCTTAGTAAAGGTTCTTCATAAGGGCTCTGACCCTGGAGCAGGCTTCTGCCTGGACGTCTACACATTTCCATAAATCCTCTGAAATCTAGGTGGAGAGTCCCAAGCCTCAACTCTTGCTGTCTGTGCACCTGCAGGCTTAACATCACATGGAAGCCACCAAGGCTTATGGATGGCACATTCTGGAACAGTGGCCTGAGACATAGCTGGGTTCCTTTTAGCCGTGGCTAGACCTGGAGTAGCAGGGATGCCAGGAGCAATGTCCCAAGGTTGTGCAGGGTAGTTGAGCCATGAGCCCAGCCCATGAGACCTCTGGGCCTATGATGGGAGGAACTGCTGAGGTCTCTGAAATGCCTTCAAGACATTTTCCCCCTTGTCTTGGCTATTACCTTTGGTCTCCTCTACTTACACAAATTTCTGCAGCTGGCTTGAATTCATCCCCAGAAAAATGGGTTTTTCTTTTCTACCACATGACTGGATTGCAAATTTTCCAAACTTTTACACTCTGCTTCCCTTTTAAATATAAGTTCCAGTTTCAGGTCATTTCTCTGCTCAAGAATCTAAGAGTAGACTGCTAGAAGCAGCCAGGACACATCTTGAATATTTTGCTGCTTAGGAATTTTTCATGCCAGATACCCTAAATCATCACTCTCACATTCAAAGTTCCACAGATCTCTAAGGCAGAGGCACAATACCTCCAAATTCTTTGCTGATGCATAACAAAAGTGACCTTTGTGCTAGTTCTCAATACATTCCTCTTTTTCATCTGAGACCACTTCATGCTGGACTTCATTGTCCATATCACCATCGGAATCTTGGTCACCACAATTTAACCAGTCTTTAGGAAGTTCCAAACTTTCCCTCATACTCCTTTCTTCTGAGCCCTCCAAAGTGTTCCATTCTTTGCCCATTAACCAGTTCCAAAGTTGCTTCCACATTTTGAAGTATCTTTATGGCAATGTCCCACTTCTTGTACCAATTTTTGGTATTAGTCTCTTCTCACACTGCTATAAAGAACTACCTTAGACTGGGTAATGTATAAAGAAAATAAGTTTAATTGACTCACAGTTCCATAGGCTACAGGGGAATCAAGCTGGGGTGGCCTCAGGAAACTTACGATCATGGCAGAAGGCGAAGGGGAAGCAGGCATGTCTTACATGGCTAGAGAAGGAGAAAGAGAGAGCAAAGGGGGAGATGCTACACACTTTTAAACAATGAGATCTCATGCGAACTCACTCAATGTTATGAAAACAGCAAGGGGGAAATTCAGCCCATGATCCAACCACATCCTACCAAGCCCCTCCTCCAACATTGGGGATTACAACTCAACATGAGATTTCGGTAGGGGCACAAATCCAAACCATATCAAAATGCAAATGAAAACACAGAATACCAAACCTTATGAGATGCAGCAAAAGCAATACTAAGAGGGAATTTTACAGTGCTAAATATCTACTTTTTTAAAAAAGGAAAAATCTCAAATAATTCACCTTTACATCTCAAGGAAACAAAAAACAGGAAAAAACTAAGCCAAAATTATCAGAAGGAAGGAAATAATTGTGATTAGTGCAGAAATCAGTAAAATAGAGAATAGAAAAATAATAAGAAAAATTGATAAAACTAAGAGTTGGGATTTTTTTAAGAATTTTTAAAAATCAACAAATACAATCAGAAATAATAAAGGAGACATTATAATTTATGCCACTTAAAAAAGATCATAAAGGACTATTATATACCAACAAATTGTACAACCTGGAAACAATATATAAATTCCTAGAAACATACAACCTATCAATAATAAATCAAGAAGAAATAGAAAGCCTAAACAAATCAGTAACAAATAAGGAGAATAGATAAGTAAAATTCATACAAAAAGGTAAAGCCATGGCCAGATTACTTCACAGGTGAATTCAACCACACATTTAAAGAACTAATACCAATGCTTTCTAGATTTTTTAAAAATATATTAAAAAGAATAGCACTTTTAAATTCATTTTATGAGACCAGCATCACACTGATACCAAAACTGGAAAGACAAAACAGAAAACTATAGGTCAATGTCCTTGATGAATATACATCTCAAAATCCTTAGCAAAGTACTGGCAAAGTGAATTCAACAGCATGCTAAAAAGGTCACTCACTATGATCAAATGTGATTTACTCCAGGGATGCAAAGATGACTCAACATACACAAATCAATCAACATAATACACATTAACAGAATGAAAGAGACAACACGCATGATCATCTGAATACAATCAGGAAAAGCATTTTACAAAATTCAGCACAAAAAACTCTCAACAACTTAGGTATGGAAAAAACTTGTCTCAACAAAATAAAAGCAAAACCTGAAAAGTCTTTAGCTAATAACACAATGGTGAAAAACTGAAAGCTTTTCCTCTAACATCTGAAATGAGCTGAGGCTGTGCTCTCACCACTTCTATTCAACATAGCACTGGAAGTTTTAGAGCAATTTGGCAACAAAAGGAAGTAAAAGACATCCAAATTTAAAAGGAAAAAGTAAAATTGTCTCTGTTTGTCAATGACATAATCTTATATGTAAGAAACCCTGAACTCCACATCAAAAAAAAAAGAAAAAAAGTAGTTGCAGGATACAAAATCAATATACAAAAATTTATTGCATTTCTATACAGTGACAATGAATTATCCTTAAAGGTAAATAAAAGAAAGAGATTCCATTTATAGTAGCATCAAAAAATAAACTTAACCAAGGATGTGAAACACTTATACATCAAAAACACTGATGAAAAAAATGGAGCAGATGCAAATAGATGAAAAGGCATCGCATGGTCATAGATTAAAAGAATTAATACTGTTAAAATGACCATAGTAGTTAAAGTGATCTATAAATTCCACACAATCCCTATCAGATTCCAGTGGCATGTTTATAGAAATAGGAAAAGAAATCCTAAAATTCATGTGGAATCACAAAGACCCCAAATAGCCAAAAGAATTTTGTGCAAGATCAAATCTGGAAGCATCACACTTTCTAATTACAAAGCTAGAGTAATCAAAACAGTATGGTTCTGACCTAAAAACAGACACTTTGAACAATGAAACAAAACAAAGAACCCAGAAATAAACTTACACATATACAGTCAGCTGATCCTTGACCGTGTTCCAAGACTTCACAATAGGCAAGTACAGCTTCTTCAAAAATGGTGCTAGGAAAATTGGATCTCCACATGCAAAAGAATGAAATTGGACCCCTATCTTTCACCATACACATGCACCAAAAACAAACTCAAAATGGGCTAAAGACTTAACTAAATGTAAGACCGGAAACTAAAACTTGTAGAAAACACCTTATTGACATTGGCTTTGGCAATGATTTCTTGTATATGACACCAAAAGCATGGACGACAAAAGCGAAATAGACAAGTGAGACTGTCCAACTGAAAGGCTTTTGTACAGAAAAGGGAACAATCAACAAAATGAAAAACGAACTTATATAATGGGAACAAAGGTTTGCAAGCCATGCAACCAACTAGGGGTTAATTTCCGAAATATGTCAGGAATAGCAATAAAATAAAATAAATTTTAAAATGAAAAAAAGACTCAAATTGACACTTCTGCAAAGAAGAAACAAAAATGTCCCAACAGATATCTGAAAAAAATATGCTCAATAGTAATAATATTCAGAGAAATACAAATTAAAACAACAAATTATCACCTTATCATGTTAGAAGGGTTAGTATCAAAAAGACAAAAGATGAGTGTTGAGAACAATGTGGTGAAAAGGGAACTCTTGTACACTATTGGAAGGAACGTAAATTGGCACACCTATTATAGAAAATAGTCTAAAGCTTTCTCAAAAAAATTAAAAAATAATTCCTGTCGGGGCCGGCACGTCTGCTGGGGACTCTTGGCCAGCAAGAGGGTCCCTATACCTGGAAGAGAGAGTGCACAGAATAGAAGAAAGAAAGACAGGGTCTGGAGGACTGAATAGGCAATGCCTAAACAGCAATTTTATTTGTGCATAGGGTCCCAATATATACCTTCAGCTTTCAGTAGCTGACGTCAACTCACATTGTTAATTCTGCACAACAAAGGGGAACAGAAAGTTGCAACACTGCAAATCTGGGGTAGAAGATGAGAAACTAGTAACAGAAAAGGTACATAGTGAGGGGCCATAAAAGTGAGCAGGTGATTTTTCTTTATCTATTGTGTAGGGATTTACATTTAGAAAGGTAACATTCTTTAGAGGTCAGGCAAGATCATCGATCTTAAAGGTGTAGGGATTTACATTTAGAAAGGTAACATTCTTTAGAGGTCAGGCAAGATCATCAATCTTAAAGGCAACAATCTCCAAGGTCATATGAATGGTCACAGGGCTTAAGCAGTGTTTGGTAAACAGAGTCATAAAACTAGCCCAGAACAGAAACAAAGGAAAAACACAATGTCTAGTAAGACCACACAGCCATCACCAGGCCATTATGTTAGCGTCAGAGAGTCTGAAATAATTTCTACAGAATCATCCTTTAGTTTCAGCTTTCCCATAGCTTGACTGCCTCCAGGAGGGGGAAATGTGTCCGGGCTCAAGCTCACATTATGGCGGAGGCACGGTCAGGGGGCCTCTACGCTGGAGCGTTCCCCACAAACTCCTATATAATGCAGCAATCCACTTTTGAATATGTATCCTAAGACAATTAAATCATTATCTGAAGAGACATACACACTCCCATATTTATTACAGCATTATTCACACAGTAGTTACAAACGGAAGCCACCTAGATGTCCATAAATGGATAAATACATTAAGAAATGTGGTATATATGCACAATAAAATACTATTCAGACTTTAAAAATGAGAAAATGCTGGCATCTAGGACAATATGAGTGAATCTTGAGGACATTATACTGATTGAAATAAACCAGACAAGGAAAAACACACATAAGCTCACTTATATGAGGAATCTGAAATAGTCCAATTCATGGCAGTAGAGAGCAGAATGGTGGTTGGCAAGGTCTGAGGGAAGAGGAAAATGGGAGATCTTAGTACAAGGTTCATTGTTTTGTTTGTGCAAGATGAATCAGTCAAAGATCTACTGTACAGCATAGTTAACAATAGTATATGGTATATTTGAAAATTTGGTGCAATGATAGATCTTATGTTGTGTTCTTACCACACAAAAAAGTAGTAATAAAGAAAGCAGAAGGGAACTTTTGAAGGTGATGGATATGGTTACAGCACAGATTTCGGTGATGGTTTCAAAGGTGACTACTCATCTCCAAGTGTGTCAAGTTGTGTACATTAAGTATTTATAGTTTTTCTATGTCAACTGTACTGCTATAAAGTGGTTTTTAAAAATAGTGTGTTTAATAAATATCAAATGAATGATTAAATATTTGGTCAATGAATAAATAAATATTTGGTCAATTCCACCAGTGAAATAACTTAATTTTTTATTCTTTCTTTCCCATGGCAGTGTTGTTGTTCATATACATAACATCTTTATCTACACTATTTGAGATTCCTGATGGGTATCTCTGTGATATGGCTAGGCTTTGTGTTCCCAACCAAATCTCATCTTGAATTGTAATCCCCATGATTCCTATGTGTCAAGGGAGAGATCAAGTGGAAGTAATTGACTCATGGGGAGGTAATTGACTCATGAGAATCCATCACTGTTCTCATGATGGTGAATGAGTTCTCATGAGATCAGATGCAGTTTTTTTGGTTTTAGTTTTTGTTTTTGAGAGACAGTCTCACTCTGTCGCCAGGCTGGAGTGCAGTGGTGCAATTTCGGCTCACTGCAACTTCTGCCTCCCGGGTTCAAGTGACTCTCCTGCCTCAACCTCCTGAGTAGCTGGGACTACGGGCGCATATCACCATGCCCAGCTAAGTTTTGTATTTTTAGTAGAGACGCTGTTTCACCATGTTAGTTAGGGTGGTCTCGATCTCTTGACCTTGTGATCTGCCCACCTCGGCCTCCCAAAGTGCTGGGATTACAGGTGTGAGCCACCTGGACCTGATGGTTTCACAAGGGGCTCTTCCTGCCTCGCTTGGCACTTCTCCTTCCTGGCACCTTGTGAACAAGGTACACTGCTTACTCTTCACCTTGCATCATTATTGGAAATTTCCTGAGGCCTCCCCAGCCATGTCGAACTGTGAGTCAATTAAAACTCTTACCTTTATAAATTACCTAGTCCCTGTCAGTTTTTTATAGCAGTGTGAAAATGGACTAACACACTCTGTGTCTCAACTTTTAATCCCTGCTCAAGTCCAAATGTCCAAATGTGTCCTTCACATATCTTAGATGTCTCTCCAAATCTGTCTCTCTCTCTCTCTCTCTCTCTCTCTCTCTCTCTCACAGACACACACACACACAGTAATAATCCTGCAATAAGATGTGTCATAGTTCTCCATCACCTGGAACCCTTTTACAGCTCTCATCCATGTCCACTTGCTTTTATAACTGATGATCTTCCTATCCTCTCTTACAAAAATATTCTTAATAGGTTTCCTGATTAGTAACAAGTTTTCTGTGTGTATTATTTATCTTATAACCATCAAAGGTAACTAAAGAAAAAGTAATATAAAAGTTGGAAGCTATTTCCACCATTAAGAGGTGGCTTTTATTATCCAGTCCCAAGAGGCCTGGGCATTTTCGCTGCAGACTCTTACATTTCAGGACCTTTGTCTGCCTGATAAGTGCTAATGGGCCTTTGAAGTTGCATGTCAGATATCACCTCCTCTGGGAAAGCTTCCTCTACTTCCTCAATCAGGTAGCTGTTCTTGCATCTTCCACATATATTTTACAGGTGTTTTCTGGTGTGTCTGTCTGCTTCATTGGAATCTGAAACTTGAGGTCCTCCCAGACTGTACTCTTAACTCATTTATCTTGTAGTCCTTAATATCTAGCCCATTGCCTTAGATAACCCTCTAACCTATCTCTAAAGTACATTTTTGTCTTTTTATTGGCATGCAGGAATATACTGATATCAGCAGCAAAGCATAACTTTCTACCTTTTCTTTGGAAATTCTTTCCTAGAACCAGAAAATGGAAAAAATACACACACACAGACACACACACACACACAAACACACACACACACATATATATGTATACTTATGTATATCCAACATGAGGAACCATCTGATTCTGTGAACTGACAAACAACTGATTTTTTTTTCCTTTTATGTGGGCATTTTGACATAGTATAGACACAGCTGGTAATTCTAAAATTATAATCTCTCGGCTTCTCATGTGTGTTCCTGCAAGAATTCTGAGTATTGTGTGTTTTGCATTGAAAAGACTAACTGCTATTAGTCCTATACAAAGAGTTGTCTGTTGTTTCATATATCCAGGAGCTAAGAGTTTGCCAAATTAAACAGTATCGCATTCATTGGAAGCACTGCTATTGAATTCTGTTGCAAATGCCTAACTTTTAAGATGGCTGAGCACAAATAAAGCCAGGCACAAAGCTGAAATCTTTTGATAAACGTCAAGTTGCCATTAGAATGTTGTTCATAGACTTTAGGGTACAGGCAATGTCATCATTCTCACCAAAGAAGCAATTGCCTCCTCTCGACACCTTGACAGATCTGCACAAGTCCATAGATTATCACTGCCCTCCGAATTCTTTATCATGTTCTAAATCTGTTGAACTGTGAAAAAAATCAAGTGTGCTTCAGAAAGCAGAATCATAAAAATGAACTTGGCTGGAGCTGTCTTTGACGGAAGATTTTGAATCATGCCCTAGACAAGTCAGAAAAGAGACTGGGAAGTCAGCTGAGACATCAGTGTAGAAAGGCTAAATACAGCAGTGCATTAAGTACAAGGAGACTTCGCTACTCAGGTAAGGGTGAATGACACTCTGACATAACACAAAGCCAAGTAAAACCAACAGTGCTTCCAGGCTGCAGAAACAGTAAGTCTGTGCCTCTGAACTTCCCTTGTGCCTTCACAGTTGAGGTGCTGTCATGCTGAAGTATTAAGTACGCTCCAAGATCCCATCTGTCATATTCCAGGCTTGTTGAGTTGTTCGTAACTAATACTAATGAGAGACATGCCCTTGAGTTACCTCAAAGATTTGCAAAAACTGTTCTGCTGGGCTCTTCAGCCTTGCCTAATTTCCCATCAAAGAAATAGAACTCCAGCTACTTGACTGACTTTTCATATTGAATCTTGAGAAATCAGAGATGCTTCATGTGCTTGCAACACTCAAGGAAATAAAATAGCTCACACTTGGCCATATTTAATGTCTGGATTCATAACCCTTTCATTTTTAACATAATTCACTACTTTGCTTTATATTTTATTTCCTGGTGTTATTGATTCAGAGACAAGAATTTTTATCTTTTTAAGCTCAAAAATGTAACAGCTATGAAAATTTCCAATGTATCAAAGCGAAATTAATGTCAACATTCAATGTGTGTATGTCTATGTGTGGTTGTATTATGTTTTGGTTTGGTTCAATTTTGAATTTTGGTAGGTGTTTTCACAATTTTGAAATGTGTGAGGTTTTCAATAAGATGAATTTTTTGTGATTATGCTTAAGAAAAAAGAAAAATCTTAGATTAGCAATCAAAGATCTTATTTCTAAAATGAGAGAAACTTGCTTTGGTGAGCACACATAATAAAAGTGAGCTTGGCCCTTCCTCCATCCTTTTATGTGACATATATAAATCAAAATAGACCACAAAAAATGAATGCTGGAGAAAGATAAAAGTGCTAATAACCTGTAACTGCTAATACACCAGAGCAGCTAGGGAAAGAACTCGAGGCAGGAGAATCACGAGGTCAAGAGATCGAGACCATCCTGGCCAACATGCTGAAACCTCGTCTCTACTAAAAGTACCAAAAAATTAGCTGGGCATGGTGGTGCGTGCCTGTAGTCCCAGCTACTCGGGACACTGAGGCAGGAGAATCACTTGAAACTGGAAAACAGAAGTTGCAGTGAGCCAGGATCGTGCTACTGCACTCTAGCCTGACGATAGAGGGAGACTGTATCAAAAAAAAAAAATGATCCATATTCCTACATTGCGTGTTTTATAAAGCACAGGAAAATCAGCCACAACATGGAAATGGGGATGAGAAAGACAAGAGGAACTGAAGCTCAGTCAAGAACATGGGCACTGACGGAACCCTGATGACAACACTGAGGGGATGTTTACATTTAAGTCTGAGATCACCGATTTATTCTTTTATTAGACAACATTGATAAGTTACTGTGTTGCTGTGGGGGAAATAAGGCAAACTCTCTGTTTTCAAGGAGTTACAGTCTAGGAGGGAGGCAGAGGAGCTAATCAAATACACTGAGCAGAGGGCTGCAGAATAACACAGGCCTGTTCTGGCATGACCACAGGAGCAGCAGCTGCTCTCCCAGCTGGGGAGCAATGTTTCTCCACACATCCTCTTTAGAGACAAATGTGTGCCATAAACAGAATGTTTGTGTCCCCCTAAAGTTGAAGCCCTAACCCTCAATGCGGTGATATTTGGAGATGTAACCTTTGGGAGCTAATCAGCTTTAGATAAAGTCTCGAGGGTGGGGCCCTCATGATGGGATCAGTGCCCTTAGAAGAAGAGAGCCCTGTCTCGGTCACCATGAGAGGGCACAGTGAAAAGAAAGCTGTCAACGGTCCAGGAAGGGCCCTCACCAGAAACTGACCACACTGACATCTTCATCTTTGACTTCCAGCCTCCAGAACTCTGAGAAAATAAATCTCTGTTAAGACACCCAGTCTATGTGATTTTGTTGTAAAAAGCCAAGCAGGTGAAGACAGTAGACATTCTCTTTAAATTAGAAACAAAAAATGTCAAAAGAAGCTAGAAAATAATATTCTGCAGGGTGAACAGAGATGGCTACCGAGCTGGCAGTCAAGTGAAGGAATATAACTAGTGAAGAAAGGAGAAACTCTGAGTTATAGAAGAGAGCTTAAGACGTCCTCAGAGAAACTGTCTCATGCTCTGCAGGCCTCTAAGACTGTTCATGGAGAGAAAGACTGTGTTGGTTACTTTCCACTAATCAGCATGAGACTGCTCCACGTAGAATACTAGAAGAAAAGAAAGCATGCTATCCCTTTTGGAGGGAGGATGTGAGGAGCTGACCTACACACCCAAGCGGCCAAGCTGTATGCAGCAGGATGACAGCCTCCAGATGTGTCCTGGCACAATCCGCCCAAGCCACAGCCACAGTTAGCAGACTCACCCATCACTGCCTACCTATACCTTCGATGTAGAGGTGAATGGAATCAGGAACACTAGAAAGCATCTCTAGATACTTTGAAACTCCGAGTAGAGCAGAAAGACTTACAATCCCAGCTAGGGGCTTTGTCAGCTCTATCACTTGGCAACTGTTAATGCAGGAGAGAAGAAATATGACTAGAAGGGAATAATGGTCCACATGCATGAAATTAAAAGAAGAGTTTGGCTTCCTGGACTTTGGTTTATAAAATAATGATGCATTCCTGAGACAGGATACATCTTAGAAACTGAAATAGTATTTTTGTCAAGAGACTCGATGATCTAGTCAAAGTGTACCAAATTAGATTTTAATGGGAGGAAGGAAGAACAAGGACTGATTCTAAAAGACATAATTCAATAATATTGGGGATATCAAACACATGATGCAAAGAAGCATCAAAATACAAGTATTACTCAGTATTTCTCAAATTAAAACTAATCAAAAACAATGTCTGGCTTCATATTTGCCCTACATAGAAGCATCACAAGACAAACAGCTTTCTCCCCTAAAAACAATCAAATTTAGAACTCAAACTTCCCAGAATAGAGTTCTCAACAGCAGGTCTATAATCACAGCTCTAGTTAATGTCCCATGCCACCTACATCATGGGAGTCACCAATAAGTATAAATAGGGACAGTTAAAAAACAGGATAATTAATTCAGTGCAATTAAACTCTAGTTTAGCAGGATACAGGAAAGATAGCCTGCTGGAAACTTCAGATTTAGCATAATTTCAGATATCTCCAGATAGTGATTTTTAAACTATTTCTTAACATTTACTACTTGCTAAATATGCATTCAACATATAAAAACAAATGTAATTTTAAAATAAATTAAGGATGATTAAACATAATAATTATATCATACCTAGAGAACCTATCTAAAACAGAATAATATAAGCCATTTCATTATTATAATTTAAAGAGGTACATTATTGTTTTCAGAATTCATCACTCTAAATATAGCACACAGATACATATATGTGAGTTATTTGAGTAATTAAACTTAAAGGCTTTTTAAGTTATAGCAAAAAGATGCTAGATTTAAGTAGTAAAAGTATAAAGAAAAGGAAAATTAATTAACATGTGAAATTACAGTGATGTTTTCATTCCAGGTAAGTAATAGGAAAAAAATTAGAAAATACTGGTATTAGCCGAGCACAGTGGCTCACACCTGTAATTCCAGAACTTTGGGAGGCCGAGGCAGTTAGATCACCTGAGGTCAGGAGTTCAGGACCAGCCTGGCCAACATGGTGAAACCCTGTCTCTATTAAAAATACAAAAAATTAGCCAGGCGTGGTGACAGGCGCCTGTAATGCCAGCTACTCAGTTGGCTGAGGCAGGAACATCACTTGAACTTGGGAAGCAGAGGTTGCAGTGAGCCAAGATCATGCCATTGCATTCCAGCCTGGGCAACAATGGTGAAGCAAGAAAGAAAGAAGGAAAGAGAAGAAAGAGAGAAAGAAAAAGGAAGGAAGGAAGGAAGAAGGAGGGAGGGAGGGGAAGGAAAAGAAAGAAAATGATGATATCATTATAAATCTGTAAGATGAAAGTACAATAAATCATCATTCATCTGCAAAATGATCCAATCTTAAATACATTCCTAAAAGCAGATGGAAAGAATATTGTGTATTTTATTCAATCTCTATAACCCTATAATTTAGATACAATGACTATCACCATTTTACAGACAAGGAAACTAATCAGAGCAGGGAAGACTCATGTCAGTAGTTTTAAAAAAAAATGGACCAGCAGAGCAGCTAAGATTTGTACTCAGACAACTCAACTCTGGGTCTGAAGTCCTAACTACTACACTAAGCAGCAGAGAAACATCAGGACCGTAAGTAAGAGTAAGTGTAGAAGGGTCATTTCAGAAAACCTATAGTTCAAAGAGAAAAGTTTTCAAGAACAATACTAGAAATCCATACAGTTTTTTCCTTTTCAGAGTGATTACTACAATCTATGCATGCACAGTCTACCACGTAGTACTTATCTAGGGGTAGGGACATAAAGTAGCAAAACTACTACTTCGTGTGATGAATTGCCATGGCGTGAGAAGGATGTTCAAACCATAACTCCTGATTCCAAAAATCTAGAAGTTTTCCAAGTAACATCCTCAAGAATGTCTGAGGTCTGCCTCAAGGTTGTGGATATCTACTCAAACTCCAACAGAGACTACACAGCCGGACCATTTCCCAATATGACCTGCTGCTGAGGGCCAATTTCAGTTGATAGTATCCTACTAAAAGGCTAAGGTTAAAATTAGAAAAGCTCAAGAACCTAATTCTTTATTCTTCCGAACTCAGGTGAAAAAGTGAGGATTCATTGCCTGGGAGTCATAGTTTGTGTGTGTGTGTGTATATATATATATATATATATATATATTTTTTTTTTTTATTCCCAGCCTATATATCTTCATATGTTTTCTCTTATCCTTTTCAAATTCTCTATAATTCCGCAACACTCTGCCAGCAACATTCATTACATCCTTGCCTCTGGGAATTTGCTCATAGCATTTCTTACCTAAACAGCACCCTACTTAAATTTGCCTATCCAGTTTTTACCCAGCCCTCAAATATAGTTCAAATTCTATCTCATCTTAAAGTCTTCCATAAAAATTCTGGAAATGATTTCTTCCCCCTCTGGACTTAAGCAAATTAGTGATTGAGTGCATTGAATCAATAGTTTTCAAGGTGTGTGACCTTTAATCGTGTACCTCACAGAGTTGTTGTAAAAATTAAGTCTGATAGTCAAGATAATTAATGCAAAGTGTTTAGCACAATTTGTTGCATATAGTAGGCACTAAAGGTTAGCTGTTATGATTATTTCTGATTTTAAATCATATTACCTTTTTATATGCTATTACTAAGCCTTAATATTTAGTTTTATTATATGCATCCTTTGCCTTTCCAATAAGGATGAAAGCAATATTATTATATCTAGTTGTCCCCAAATTCCTGAAAGTCCTAACATTGTGCTGAACACAGAATGTATTGCCAATAAATACATAGGTGGTTGAAAAAAGGACATTAAAATTGTTGACAAATACTGCTCTTTTTATACTCTGCAATTTCTGAACCATATTCAAGTAGTAAAACAGGTGGGATCATTCTTATCAAAAGATTTATAGTACAAAATAGTTGTTAAAATCTCTATCGAGGCAATAAACTGCCATTCTAAGAAATAACTAGGTGGTCTTGACCTCAAGATCTAATGTGAGCTATAAATTCTAGGGAGAAGACGGTTTATAGCCAACCATCAATCTGCAGACGTGTTTCCATATAAATTTCAGAAGTCTTGTGCTGGCTCACAAATTTCCTCATCAGATGTAGTCCACAAGGTTCTAAAACCCTAAGTAGGCAGACACATTTGACAACGTACATGTCTGTGTTTTAGAAATATCACTGTGTTAAAGTCTCCCACTATTATTGTGTGGGAGTCTAAGTATCTTTGTAAGTCATTAAGAACTTGCCTTATGTATCTGGGTGCTCCTGTATTGGGTGCATATATATTTAGGATCGTTAGCTCTTCTTGTTGCATTGATCCTTTTACCATTATATAATGTCCTTCTTTGTCTCTTTTGATCTTTGTTGGTTTAAAGTCTATTTTAAACATTAGACAGATCAACCAGACAGAAAATTAACAAGGATATTCAGGACTTAAACTCAGACCTGGAACAAGCAAACCTAATAGACATTTACAGAACATTCCACCCCAAATCCACAGAATATACATTCTTTTCAGCACCACATCACACCTACTCTAAAATTGACCACATAATCAGAAGTAAATCACTCCTCAGCAAATGCAAAAGAACAGAAATCATAACAAACAGTCTCTCAGACCACAGTGCAATCAAATTAGAGCTCAGAATTCAGAAACTAACTCAGAACCGCACAGCTTCATGGAAACTGAACAACTGGCTCTTGAATGTTGACTGGATAAACAATGAAATGAAGGCAGAAATAAAGATGTTCTTCGAAACCAAGGAGAATGAAGACACAACATACCAGAATCTCTGGGACACATTTAAAGCAGTCTCTAGAGGAAAATATATAGCAATAA
>PVKP010042670.1:0-17908 GCA_004027715.1 Plecturocebus donacophilus
CTGTCGTCTTTGTAATTGCCGACTTTCAGATTGGGTCTCTGAGTGGACGTCCGGCTTGTTGGTGATGAAGTTTTTTCTGTTTCTTAGTTTTCCTTCGGGGGGCGCTCCTTCCCCACAGAGCTGGGCCTTCCCAGGTTCAGCTGTGCTCGCTCTCTCCTCAGCGCTTCCAATTGCTGTTCTCCTTGTGGGGATGGGACCAACGGAGCCTTTGGGCACCCAGTCCCGTACACTTCGCACTGAGAAGCACCGTCCCGGCCAAAAGAGTCGTGCTGGCAACCCGGGTGGCTCCTTTGCTGGGAATCTCCCAGTCTGTGGGCATCAAAAATTCATCTGCAATTGCAGCATCCACTCGCTCTCTGCGCTTTCACTGGGAGCTACAATCCTGAGCTGCTGCTACACGGCCATCTTGGATCTCTCTCTTTTTAAAATTTTTAAATGAATTTTTACCTATTTTCTTAATTTTATTGATTAAATTTGGAGATGGTTAAGGGCACAGTTTTCAGGGTCAAATTTGGAATATGCTTATTTGATAAGATGATTTTTATAGTAAAACTACTTTTCCAGTATACTTGGCTCCAATGAGCAGCTCTTTAATGTGTGAGGTCGACCTTTGGAGTTGAAAATTATGAGAAGCAAAGGACAGATATATTCATATAATGTTTTTTTTAAAAATTCATGCTATTATTTGTTGCATTTTCATTTATTGAATGCAGTTACTAACATTTGTGTAATTTTGTATTCATATAGATATGAATTTCTAATCTAACTAAAAAATTTTACCAGTATGCAGGATACTATTTTTTTATAAATATTCAAATGCTTTAAAATAAGGTTTGGAGATAGCTTTGTACCTTTCTGTGTACGTGTGTGTGTGTGTGTGTGTGTGTGAGTGTGTGTGTGTGTATTCATTGTTGAATGTTATTTGTAATTAGCAGATATTACATTTTGTTGTTTTATGTCTAAAACAATGTCAATCTGTCTATGCTATTTCAGTTTACTTCACCTCAAGGTAGAGCGCTAGATGCTGGGGAGACTAAGATAAATAAGACATAATGAATGTTGCCTGTAGGGAACTCATAGTCTAATTGCAAGAGGCAGATGAGTAATGGATACATTATAATGATGTGATAAGAACAGCATTACTGAGCAGAGGAGGGGGTGTGACTGGATGCAATGGAGAGTATTGCGGAAGACTACCTGGGGAGGTGTTCCTTGAGCTGGACTCCATGCCCTTGCAACTCCACCAACTAGGCTGGATTGTGAATGGTGAATAGAAGTAAGAATTGTGTACCTGTTTAAGCCAAATCAGCTGCCATTTAGCTTGGGTACAAAAACGGAAGTTAGCTCAGCCACACCGGGCAGCTTTCTATTTTACTTTTCTTGGATATGAAAGCCAAAACTTGAACTTAGTTGTTAACCCTGGAAGTCCCTCAAAGTGATTGTTGGGTGGCAGTTAGGAATTTATGATCTGTTTAGTTAGAAATTGCCAATTTTGGAAGATAAGGCTTTTGTGATTGTTAAGCTCCAAATGCAATTTTTTAGTCCCTATAATCATGCCAACAGGAAAATACCACTGATGGTAGCCTTGCTGGGAGAATTCTTGTCAAAGAGGGAAAGACTTGAACATGTTTGTTATGCCAAAGGGATTGATTGAAGCTGTAGAAGACGGGAACTATGTCTGTACCACAATATATTCCAGGTCTATATTTCTGCTCTGTGAGTTTCTTAATTTCCAAGAACCTTATATTTACTACAGTGCTTTGTTCCAAGTTTATATTTGTTTTAGCGCCGCAAAAACCAAACAATTTTATATCCAATGTAGAGCTTTTCAACTGAATTTATGATAGCATTCATGCTAATGTCAGATATTTCACCTCTGCCAGAAAGAACTTCCACAACTTTTGTGAATGCTCTTTAGCTAAAGATCAAATTAGATTGTTTACTAGTTTTTCTTTTACTTTTCTTTTCTGAGATGGAGTCTTGCTCTGTCACCAGGGTGGAGTGCAGGGGTGTAATCTTGGCTCACTGCAATCTCTGCCACCCGGGTTCAAGCAATTCCCCTGCCCCAGTCTCCCCAGTAGCTGGGACTACAGGTGCATGCCACCATACCTAGCTAATTGTTTTGTATTTTAGTAGAGACAGGGTTTCACCGTGTTGGCCAGAATGGTCTCGATCTCCTGACCTTGTGATCCACCCACCTCAGCCTCCCAAAGTGCTGGGATTAAAGGCGTGAGCTACTGCTCCCGGCCTGTTACTAGTTTCAGTGAGGGAGAACACACACCATGTTGGAACCATGGCATGCCTCAGTAAGAGGATATTAGAAAAAAAATCAATTATAGGATTTGAGATGTAGTTGGGTGATTTGAGGAGGGTCTATGGAAGAGAGTATAGTTCTAGACTGGATACTGTCACAAAGTAAGGGCAATTCTCTCATTATTTTGTGGGTGGCACAGTAGCCTTGTTTTTGTCTGTGCTTAGACAAAATTCTGAAGTGATTTTATTTTGTTCTTTTTTTGGCATGGTCTCAGAATAATTTTCTCTGAGGTTATATCCTGTGAGATTCTTTATGTCCAACAGAAAAACATAATGGTTTGGCTGTGGATGTCAGTCCAGCTAGTTATAACATTGAGGTCTAGCTGTGAACACCAGATGACTTTTGGACTTGAGAGGTTGTTGGCTTTTTCTTTTCTTTTTCTTTTTCACTTTGATTCCATGATTTGGATGGAAAGAATCAAACCATTATTGGAATTCACTTAACTCTTTTTTCCTTTTTAAAGCATCTCTCATCATTTAACTGCTTGCAAAATCTTATCCTAATACAGCGAACATATTAACAGCTGCTGTTTCACTTTTCTCATGTACCTAATAAAAATTGGAATAACAGATTTTTGAAATTATGTTGGAGCAGATTTTTAAAAGTCATACATTAGAGAATTAATTGTAAATGTACTTTTTGTAGCTTCCCATGTTAACTTGTGATCTTTGGGTACTTTGTTCTTAAAATGTCTACTAAGTTATAAAGTAAATGCTTCAGCAAATTTGGGTTCTCTGGTTTTCCTGTGGTTTAGTGATATCACTATGGCCCCCATAGTGGAGAGTAAATGTTGACAGATTGTCTTGGGTTGCCATACGAAATACTACAGACTGGATTTAAGGAACAGAAATTTATTTTCTCACAGCTCTGGAGGCTAGAATTCCAAGATCAAAGTTCTGGTGACCTGGTTTCAGATGAAGGCTCTCTTTCTGGCTTGTAGGCAACTACTTTCTTCTTTGTCCTCACATGGGTTTACTCAGTGACTCAATGCATGTGCAAAAAGAGAACAAGAATTATGTTTGAAGATGGCTGTGGTGTTGAGAATAGGCTGAATGGGCAAGGGTGGATTTGGAAGATAAGTTAGGAGTCTGTTACAATAGTCCTGCTCAGTGATGATGGAGACTTGAACAAGGTTAGTAAAAGTGGAAGCTGTAAGGATTGATTTGATTCTGGATATATTTTGGAAGTAGAGGTGAAAGTATTGGCTGATTAATTGGACATTTGATATTAAGGAAAGAAGAGTCAAGGGTTACTCTAAAGTTTTTTATTTGAGCAACGGTAAGGGAAGAGTTTCAATCTTTGAGATGTAGAAGGACTCAGGAGCAAAATTGGGTGCATGAGAAGAACAGCAAGAACTCAGCTTTAGACATAATTTGAATACATATTTGGATATATGAATCTGAGGTTTAGTAGAGCAGCACATATATGCATTTTGGAGTTATCAGCTTATGGATATTGTCTAAAGCCACACAAAAGGATTAGGTATAGAAAAAAGTAAAGGGTGAGAGAGAAGAGGTCTAATATATGTCTTGGGTTAATTTAAAATTTAGTTGTAATGGAATTGAGGAGTAATAAAGGGCTATGAAGGAACTAGAAAATGCTGGATCATAGGGTATAGAAATATTTAATTTTAGTAGATATTACCAGGTTTCTGAAGTGGTTGTAGCAATTTACACTTCCAGTAGCAATGTTTGAAAAGTACATTTGCTCCAGATCCTCTCTGGTACTTTTGTATCTTGTGACTCACTTTTAACTTCTTAACATCTGTAAATATTTGTTTATAACTATACAATATAAGATATATATGTATGTATCACCTGTCAAAAACACCTGAGAAAATCATTTCTTTCTTTCCCTTTCTTTCTGTAGCAATGTGTCCTACTGCTAATGCTACCACTAATAGCAATCAATATTTATTTGGTGGTTGTATTAGTCAGGGTTCTCTAAAGGGACAGAACTAATTGTGTGTGTGTGTGTGTGTGTGCGTGTGTGTGTGTGTGTGTGTGTGTTTGTATGAGTTTATTAAGTATTAACTTACACGATCACAAGGTCTCAGCATAGGCTATCTGCAAGCTGAGGAGCAAGTAGAGCCAGTCTGAGTCCCAAAACTGAAGAACTTGAGTTCAGTGTTCGAGGGCAGGAAGCATCCAGCACAGGAGAAAGATGTAGCCTGGGAGGATAGGCCTGTCTCTCCTTTTCACATTTTTTTGCGTACTTTATATTCACTGGCAGCTGAGAAGATTGTGCCCACTCAGGTTAAGGGTGGATCTGCCTTCCCCAGCCCACTGACTCAAATGTTAATCTATTGGCAACACCCTCACAGACACACCCAGGATCAATACTTTGTGTCTTTTAATCCAATCAAATTGACACTCAGTGTTAACCATCACAGTGCTGATTATGCACCAAGGACTATTCTATGTGTTATATATATATTGATTAATTGTCATTACAACTCTTTGTGGTAAGTACTACTATTGTGCTTCTCATTGTATAGACAAAGAACTGAGACAAGGAGAGGTTAAGTACCTTGGCCAGGTTGAAAACTGCATAAATGGCAGTGTCAAAATTTAAATGAGGCAGCCAGGTTCAAACTTGTGCTCTTACCTATGTACTTAGATGACTCTCCTGAAGGAGTTGTGAATATGACCAATTGTTTGATAAATCCTGTGCTGCACCCAGAAAGATCGGCTGTGATGTACAGTTTATGCGTTTTCCCATTTCATTTTGTTAAATTGGTAGAGGAGAATCAATGACTAAGATAACAAAAAACTTGCTTTTCATTAGAAAGATTTATAGGTGAACTGTTTTAAAATGTTCAAAATGTACTATTTTAGGATATTCCAATGTCAAAATAACTTGTGAAATGTAACATTACCAGAAATAAGAGTATTTCAACTTAATTTCTCTTCATGGCTGTTTTAGATTTCGTGCCTTATCAGGGTGACCAGTTAGAAATTGAATTTTCCATCCAGCCAGACACGCAGAACAGAAAGGCCCTCTCAGTGCAGCCTCTGAGAGAGAAGCATGTGCACGAGATATTTTGTTGGCATGTTGCACTTGTCATTCCTTTCTGCTCATCTTTCCTTTAGTGATAACTTCTGCTGCTCAGGATTCTATTGGGTGCGTTGGGAAACCTAAAATAAAATGTATTCTTTGCCAAATAGGAGCCTATTGTCTTATTGAAAAGGCTGTATTTCTGAAAAGAAATAGAGAATAATGCAGAGCACACATATAATTAATATCTAAATTATGCTGTTTATTTGAGAGGTATTAAAATGTTTTGAGAGCAAGAGAAACAAAAAACAAATTGTGCTTCAGGGAATTGTTGGAAAAGAATGAATGGAATGGGTCTTGAGCTTATCAGTCAAAGCTTGGTATGATATACGTAGTGGGAACTGAAAATGATTTGGCACAATGGTAAAAATGAAGGAATGAGCTTGCAGTGTGACCAAGGAAGTGGGGAAAAAAAGATAGTCTATTTATTACCACAGTCTTTTATCACTCAGCTCCTTTCATGCTCTCATTCTTAACTGCAGAGGTTGATGGCCATTGTGGATAATATTTAGAACAGGGTTTCTCATCAGAAACCAGGGCTGCATCCCCATAGATTCTGACTTAATTGATCTGAGGTGGGGACTGGGCATGAGTATTTTGATAAAGCACCCCTGGTGTTTTGCTAATGTGCTAGCCAGGATGGGAATCACTGATGGGGATGGAGTGATCTGCAAGTTAGAGCCAGAGTGAGGTGATGTAGAGCCAGTTACAGTGTATTCTGCTGTTTCATAATCATTTCCGTCATTTATAATTACAGGTGTGCATTACTAGCCTACATGGAAGAAATGGGGTGATAGATGATACTATCTTTTTCACCTTGGATTCTCTGAATCTTCCTGATGGATATATACCTCAAAGATATAACATCGTCAATGCAATCATAGTGTCGAGCATTCAGTCCTGCTATACTTGGAGAGCAGTTTCTATCACCCCAGTGCAAAGGTCATAGTAACAAAAATTTAAAATTACCTATTCAGTTTTTCTTCTATGGACAGTATAGGACTTGTTGAATGTGTTTTGAAAAAATTAAATTAGTAAGCCTCAGCAATTATTTCAAATACAACTTTTAAAATCCTTTGTGTGTTGGCTAAGTGGAATGTGTCTTCTGGAGAGTGTTTTTCATGACTGATTAAGACATTTTAATCCCTTGTAAGAATCTTGTATTCAGGCTTTTCTCTTTTTAATGGATCTGTTTATTTTTCAAAAAGTTAATTTACATTTTTTTTGTTTTTTTCCTTTACCTTTTGACATGAAGAAAATACATTGTGCATCATAGGTTTTTTTTTTACCTATGAAAAAAAGGAAATAAGATGATGATCTTGGGCAGGGGTTGGCAAACTATGGCCCTCAGGCCGAATCTGGCCTGCTGCTCCCTTTTGTTAAAAACAGATTTATTTAGATATAACTCACACGACTTATAATTCACCCATCTGAAGTGAACCATTCAATGATTTTTTAAAGTGTATTTGCAGTGATGTGCAGCCATCACTACAATCTTAATTTTAGAACATTTTCACTCCTGCTTAAAAACACTTCATAACAGGAATATAAATAAGATTCTACATTTCATCTTTTTGATACAGTCATAATCATATTCACTTTCTTGCTTGCATTTAAAAATTCAGCTCTTCAGGTGGTTCTGGAGCCTGTAAACATTGAGATACTTTGCAATCAATTGGTCACAGATATGGCAGCAGATGTCACTTGCGATCTGAATGTCAAATCTTCTTTCCTACCTAGGTGTGTCCCCAAACTTCCTTAAATGCATAAACAATTACATACTACTGTCTATCCTGGCTCAAATTCAATTGCCTTCAAACAGATTTTCACCTATCTATGACACCACACCTCAAATGCACTATAGTCCATGTTCTAGTGACTAGGACCACCAAACTCTTTGTCAAAAGGGGAAATTAACTGGCCTTGCAACATGCTTCATGCTTTCATATTGCTTTGTTCTTGTTGATGGCATTCATTCTTTTCTAGAGTTTCAACTACATCAATGTAAAGATTCCATCTATTTTAGGCTAAAGCCAAGCATAAATGTGAAATGGAGACTTAAACTACTAACAGAAAATGTCACTCTAGTGGCTTAAAGAAGTAGAAGTTTACTTAATGAGTTATGTGAAAAAGAGTCATACTGGAATTTTCTAGCTGATGAGATTTCGATGAGTTTTTAACATTTGAATTAATACTGTAATTGGAGGAGACCATTTGGGAAATTGGGATGAGGTGAATGTATTTTGCATTAGGCACTGAAATGAATCTTTGTCTAATTGTTTATTTCTACCTTTATTTCTGTTTGGTCTGGCTTTATATTGGAATGGCCTAGCCCTGAGATATTCCTCTCTCCTTCTCCCATGCCTGTATAAGACTTAGTATAAGTTCAAGGCAGAGGAGGACTCTGTTGTTTGTGAGAATGTCTAAGCTGCAGTGGCTTGTATAAGTCATTCTTTCATTTATGCTGGTGGCCCTGCCAAGGACATTTGGGGAGTGTCATTAATTTATAACATGTTCTGGCCTTTGGAATATACTTCTGTTTGTTAAAAAATAAATAAATAGACTAAAATAAATGCATTTTTACCAGATTTTAAAATGGTGATTTTGGTTCTTGGGAGTATCTTCATATTTTTTCAGAAATTTTAATGTTATTTAAATAGCAATTATTGGGGATTTAGTCACAATGAATAAGAGAAGAAATTCTAAAATAAATTCTGACTAGTTAGCTCTATTGGTTAAAAAGCTCTGATGTTCCTTTTCTTATTAGACATACAGAAATATTTAAAAATTGGCTGAGTGCAGTAGCTCACACCTGTAATCCCAGCACTTTGGGAAGACGAGGCAGGTGGATCACCTGAGGTCGGGAGTTCGAGACCAGCCTGACCAACATGGAGAAACCCTGTCTCTACTAAAAAATACAAAATCAGCCAGGCATTGTGACGCATGCCTGTAATTTCAGCTACTCGGGAGGCTGAGGCAGGAGAATCACTTGAATCTGGGAGGGGGAGGATGTGGTGAGCCAAGATCGTGCCATTGCACTCCAGCCTGGGCAGTAAGAGCAAAACTCTGTCTCAAAAATAAATAAATTTTAAAAACTGGCTTTGAGAATCTAAAATAGTACTTTTAGGAGACACAAGGATGAATAAGAAAAACTTCCTTTTAAATTTTGTTCAAAGCCAGGCCTGGTGGCTCATGCCTGTAATCCTAGCATGTTGGGAAGCTGATGGATTGCTTGAGTTCAGGAGTTCAAGACCAGTCTGGGCAATATAGTGAGACCCTGTTTCCACAAAGCATAAAAAAAATTAGCCAGGCATGGTGGCACGTACCTGTAAGTTCCAGCTACTTGGGAGGCTGAGTCGGGAGGATGGCTCGAGCCTGGAAGGCAGAGGTTGCAGTGAGCTAAGAACATGTCGCTTCACTGCAGCCTGGGCAATAGAGTAAGACCTTGTCTCAAATAAATAAAAATAAAAATAAATTTAGCTCAAAAAAGAATAGGATAAAAGATCAGTAATAACTTCTAATGATATTATACTCTTCTACTATTTTAACTAAAGTTTCTGTAATTTTTCTTCTTTCTTTTAAAATACTCAAATTAGATACCTAAAATAGTACTAATTGAAAAATGCTAACTTGGAGCCTGTGCTCTCTAATCTACACCACCAAATGGTAAAGGCAGCAGAGAAAATGAGACTCAAATGCAGAGATCTGGGTGGTTCCAGTTCACAGAATAGGGAATCATAACAACCTTAAAAACTAATATTACCCTTTGAAATTAGAGTCCCTACGTATTGGCCAATTATTCTGGCCAATGGAGATGCAGGTAAGAGAAGAAACATGGTTTTCAAGAATTTTATAATTATAAAATAGAAATTTATTAAGATGAATAATAAATCCATTTATAATATTTTTGTTTTCTTTATGAAAATGTTAGTATGGCCAGGAGCAGTGGCTCACATATGTAATCCCAGGAGGCCGGAGTGGGCAGATTGCTTGCATTCAGGAGTTCAGACCAGCCTGGCCAATGTGGTGAAACCTGTCTCTAACAAAAACACAAAAAATTAGCCGGGCATGGTAGCCCATGCCTGTTGTCCCAGCTACTCAGGAGGATGAGGTGGGAGGATCGTCTGAGCCCGGGAGGTGGAGGTTGCAGTGAGTCGAGATCACGCCACTGTACTCCAGCCTGGGGAACAGAGCGAGACCCTGTCTCAATAAAAGAAAATGTTAGTGAGCTATTACTCAATTGAAACAGTAATATAAAAATTTGGTGACAGAGTAAGTCCATCTCAGAGAGTATCATGTTATTAGCTCATAATACGCACTGACCTGTCAATGGCATCATTTTTTAGATTATTTGGTAAACATTGTATCCAAGATGCTTGTTGAGCTCTTGAATGTTATCTTGAAATTTCCAAGGAATATTTGGACAATACTGGAGTTACTTAAACGTTTACACAGGATTTAATTTGAGTGACTATTCTTGTTCATTTCTAGAAATTCTGTTTGGTTGTTCATCAAACTTTGTGATATAGTTTCCTTCAGGTTGTTCTAACATCCCAGATTCTTGGGTTGCCAATCACTGTTTAAATTTCTGACTTCTTTATGGTGATTTATAGAGGATATCACTTGAAATTTTTTAACTCTGAACTCATTTTTAGTGTTTTTTTGCCTCTTTCCTCTGGGATTTTTGCATGATCTATATTTTGGTAGTGTACTCCAGAGAAGTTTTACAGTTGCTTACACTGAGGCCCTAAGGGTTTTTGACAAGTTTTCACTTTAACTATCTTGTGTCTTGACACACATAGCATACATTCAGACCCTACTCTCAAACAGGTCTGGAGTTTTCCCATCCAAGGCAGCTCCTGTACTGCTTCCCAAGTCAGTGGTCAGAAGGTTTTTTCTGCAATTGGTGTTGTGCTTTCAGTGTCCAGGCATTGTGCAGACACTCAGTTCTAACTCCATGCTTCCCTCACCCAATCTAAAATCTTGTTCTTTTCCCTGGGTGAGACGTTAGCATCTGGCCCTCTTTCGTCTTTCATTATACCTGGATCTAATATCTTCAGTTTACTTGCAATTGGCTCTGATTTCTCTATTTTTTCCCTTTGTTTTGAGAGTAGCTATGCCTTAATTTAAAAAATATTTTTGGCCATTTGATGGAGTTTCTAAAATGTAGAAAGTAGGCCAGTCAGCATCAGCTCAGTCATCCATGTCACTAGAAGTCAAATAAATCAATATTGAAGTAAGTACATGAAACCTAGGATTCTCTTAATTCACTTTCAGCACAGAAAGGTATAAAGTTGCTGCATTTGTTTGAGGAATAGGGCACTGAAATCAGGATTCATTTTTAGAGAAGTCAGTGGACCAACTGACATTGTTCATTACAAACTAAACAGGGTGCCCCAATATCCTAGATTCTTAGGTTGCTAATCATCATTTGTTGAAGTTTCTGACTTGTTGTGATTAAGTTTTCTGTGTTTTTAATGCTTTGTCCCACTTGTCACTTGAAATTTTAAAATCTGAACTCATTTTTAGTGCTTTTATTTTTTCCTGTGGGATTCTTGCAAAATTTGCATTTTGGGAGAGTCCTTCAGAGAAGTTTCACATTTGTGATACGAATAGAAATTAGGTTTTATTTCAACACCATATTAGTCAGGGTTCTCCAGAGAAACAGAGCTAATAGTATAGAGATATATAAAGCTAGAAAGAAGACAGAACTAGATAGATAGATAGATGATAGATAGATAGATATAGATGATAAAGGATTTATTATGGAAATAGGCTCACATGATTATGGAAGCTAAAGGACTTATTATGGAAACAGGCTCACATGATTATGGAAGCTAAGAAGCCATCTGTAAGCTGGAGAACCAGGAAAGCTGGTAGCATAGGTTAGTTCAAATCTGAATGCCTGAGAACCTGGAGGACTGCCCAGGCAAATCTAGGAGTCTTAAAGCCAGAGAACCCAAAGTTCTGATGTCCAAGGGCAGGAGAAGATGGGTGTCCTAACTCTAGAAGAGAGTGAATTTGTCTTTCCTCTGCCTTTTTATTCTATCTTGGCCCTCAAGTGAACAGATGGTGCCTGCCCACATTGGGTGAGAGTGGATCTTCGTTTTTCAGTCCAATGATGCAAATGTCAGTCTCTTCTGGAAACACTGTCACACACATACACAGAAATAATGGTTTATTAGCTATATGGGTATCCCTTAACCCAGTCAAATTGACACCTAAAATTAACCATCACAAACACCAACTTGTATATGGGAGGACAATTCAGTTGTGATGCTAACCACTCAGAGTTAGTGTTAGACTTCACAAGTTAAAAGACATAGTCCCCAATAAGACTGCCTCCACTTTAGATACATGCCACATGTGGAGTCCTCAGGACACTCTCACTTTTGATCAATTATCCATAACTCTGGGCATTTCCCTCAAACCTCCTCATGGTTACTAATTTGCAGTAATGACTCATGGAACTCAAGAGAGTGCTATATTTAGTTATGATTACAGTTTTATTACAAAGATGCAAATCTGGAACAGCCAAATGAAGAGATACAGAGGGCAAAGTCTAGAAGGAGCCCAAATACAGAGCTATCATATCTTTTTCCTGTGGAATCAGGGTGCATTGCCTTCCTGACACATTGATGTATTTATTAACCAGAAACTTCCACAGAACTTCAGTGTCCAGAGTTTTTGTTGTGGTTTTGTTATTTATGAGTAACTGATTTAATCATTGACCCCATGATTGAACATAATCTTCAGCCTTCCCTCTCTCCCTGGATCTTGGAAGATTGGGCTGATATCACATGGCTCAAAGCCCAAATCCTCTAATCATTTGATTAGTGTTCCTGAAATTATCAGCTCTCATCCTGAAGCTAAGTGCTTAACGTGAGTCACCTAATTGGCATAAACTATCAGATGTGATAGTTTATGGGGCTCATGAATAACAAAAATATTCATATTGTTTGGGAAATTCTAAGGATTTAGATTTTCCCAGAAACCAGTGACAAAGAACAGTCAAATTTTATTTTATTTAATTTTATTATTTTTTTAGAGATGGGATCTCACTATGTTGCCCAGGCTGGAGTGCAGTGGCTATTCACAGGGGTGATCCCACTACTGATCAGCACGGGAGTTTTGACCTGCTCTGTTTCTGACCTGGGCCGGTTCACCCCTCCTTAGGCAACCTGGTGGTGCCCCGCTCCTGGGAGGTCACCATATTGATGCCGAACTTAGTGCGGACACCCGATTAACATAGCACACTGCAGCCCAGAACTCCCAGACTCAAGTGATACTTCAGCCTCAGCTTCCCGAGTATCTGGAACTACAGGCATGTGTCACCATGCCAGGCAGAACAAATTCTTTATTACACAACAGGTTTAATATAGCATTCCCAAATCAAAGTAAGATAGTATTAGAATTTAGTATTATTTAAATATTGATTTTTTAAAGGAAATAAACTTATGTCTGAATTCATTTTTTTTCATAATGCAGGCTGGTGAAGCCACTTGGCCTCCCTCTCACATATGTCAGAACAATTCAGCCTTTAATTTATTTTCAGAGAAAAATATTATAATGCCTAAAGTTATTACAAAGAATAACTTTCATTTCTTGAATTAAACATTCAATGCTGAAGAAGGGAAAGGTATCCTAGAGTGAACCTCTCCTTTTATATGAGTACTTATTCTTCCTCTTCATGTAAGGAGCTTTATTATTTAAGCCCTATTATTTGTTAGAAAATATTTTAACTTACTGGATCTCTTATTACCATGTTAATTCTTACTTTACAGTTGATGGGATAACTACCCACATCTTTAAAAATAATTATTTCATACTTCACCAAAGCTTTGTATAATATTCTTGGCACCAGTACAACAGAGTTTTAATTATTTTAGCTCTCTGTTTTATAATTTAAGGAAAATTGAAAAATTTTTTCTGGTATTACTCTTCTAATTTTTTTTTAATTTCACCTATTGATTTTTCTAGATGAACTTTAGATTATTTTTTTTCCCTAGATTACTGCCTTGTCCCCTTGATTTGTTTTTAAACCAGAATTATATTCAACTGACACACGTATTTTGGAATGAACTGGCATCTTTTCATGTTCAATAATGTAGTTATATAAAGTCTCTCAAGTGATTACACTTTCATGTTTTAATCACTTCTGTAAGTTTCTGCATTTTATATCTAAGCATTTTCAGTTGAGATAACTTTAGAGAATGTTATAGCTTTGCTGCTACAAAAAATGGAGATCTTGTACTGTTACATTTTCTAAAAGTGAGTCACATGAACTTTCTGGTTTTCCAGTGAATATAAAAATCATGTTTGATAGCAACATGGAATCAACCTACACATCAGTGGTAGACTGGATAAAGAAAATGTGGTACATATATACTATGAAATACTGTACACCCATAAAAAGGAATGAGATCATGTCCTTTGCAGGGACATGGATGGAGCTGGGGGCCATCGTCTTTAGGAAACTAATTCAGGAACAGAAAACAAAACAACACGTGTTCTCACTTACAGGTGAGAGCTAAATAGTGAGAAGATATGGACACGAAGAGCAGAACAACATACATTTGAGTATGGAGGGTGGGAGAAAGGAGAGGATCAGAAAAAAATAACTATTGGGTACTAGGTTTAGTACCTGAGTGATGAAATAATCTGAACAACAATCTCCCATGACATGAGTTTACCTATATAACAAACCTGCACATGTAACCCTGAACCTAAAGTAAAAGTTTTAAAAAATGTTGGATATCCTAACTAGAGCAATCGGGCAAGAGAAAGAAATAAAAGGCATTGAAATAGGAAAAGAAGTCCAACTATATGTCTTCACTGACAGTGTGATTCTATACCTAGAAAACCCTAAAGACTTTACCAGAAGGCTCCTGGAACTGATAAATGACTTATGTAAAGTTTCTGGATACAAAATCAATGTACAAAAATCAGTAAAAAAGAATAGAAGAGAAGAAGGTGTAAGGGGCAATGAAAAGAGGAAAACAGCAGACTATATGTGTAGGGCATTTTATGCCATTGTAAGGACTTTGTCTTTTACTCAGAGATGGAAAACCATATGGAGGTGTAGGTCAGAGGAATGAAATAATTTGACTTCTATTGAAAAGTTCTCTGAGAGTAGATTGTGGGGTTCAGAGGTAGAAGTAGGTTGTAAACCGTGGTGGCTGTGACAAAGGTTGTAGCAAAAGAGGCAGAATGATTTGCTTGAATTCTGGGTAATTTTTCAAGTTTGATAGAGCTTTTTATTTCATATGGTTCTTATCTCTCCATGTATTTCCTTCCTCAGTTTCCTCCTTCCCAGGCTTTTTGGTGTTTCTGCTGCTTGTCCTGATTGCCATGGGTAGTTGCAAGTAGTTATATAATCAAGTGGTTGTCAGACACTATTTTTGGTGTTGGGAATGAAGCAGTGAACAAAAGAATCCAAAATCTATGCCCTTAGGTTGTTGTCATCCCAAGAGAGGGAGATCTGTCTGTAAACAGATACATAAATAAAACATGTAGTGCATCAAAGAGAGATAAATGCTTAGAGATGCATTTATCTTATGTGCTTAGAGATAAGTTTTTAAATGCTTTGAACAGATGCCACTTGGGAAGCTGCTGTGAGAGATCCCTGAGAGATCCGAGAGGGATGTAATATGGTTAGGCTTTCTTTATGTCCCCACCCAAATCTCATCTTGAATTGTAATGCCTATAATCCCCATCATCTCCATGTGTCAAGGGAGAGACCAGGTGGAGGTAATTGAATCATGGGGCAGTTTCCACCATGCTGTTATTGTGGTAGTGTGTGAGTTCTCACGAGAGCTGATGGTTTTATAAGGGGTTTCCCCCATTTACTTGGAACTTCTCCTTTCTGCTGCCTTGTGAAGAAGGTGCCTTGCTTCCCTCTCTGCCATGATTGTAAGTTTCCGGAGGCCTCCCTATCCCTGTGGAACTGTGAGTCAATTAAACCTCTTCCTTTTATAAATTACTCAGTTTCAGGCAGTTCTTTATAGTGGTATGAAAACAGACTAATACAGGATGGAACAAAGTCAAGCCTCTGTGCAGGTCTCCCAGGGAATCACTTGTCAGGTCAACAAATATAGCCACAGTGTTTTAGAGAATAAGGTTTATATTGCTTCCCTGGCACCAGCAAGCCACATCAGGAATGCAGGTTGCTATCTCCGTAGTCGCTGCTGAGATGAGGAAAAGAAATACCACAGTGCTTTCTTACTGAAGTTCAGCAATCTCTTTATTAAGCACTCCCCTGGTTGCCGTAATCTTTAGATTCTATTCCAGAGTTCTGAAAAAGTTGGTATATACTGTTTTAGCCAGCTTAATATTAGTTTCAGTGGAGGGATTGATTCTCTTTTTTTCTACAAGTTAGGAACTTTAATGAAACACTGTGCATGCATATAATAAACTAGGGAGGTCTATGTAAGCTGGAGAGGCATAGACTTCCCTCAAAATAGTAAAGGGAATTCATCATGAATAGAAGCCTTTCCTTATGTACTGTCTACAAAAGACTCTTTCTCAGTCAGTTTTTAAAATTTAAATTCACTTTTCCATAAACAATGTCATATATGACCATTAATTCCAAGTTTCACTCATAATATTATTGTGCTGTATTAATGTATTTGCACTACATTAACCAGATATAGTATAATGAGGGCTCTAAAATACTGACTGTTCAGTATGAGGATGGAAATGGAACTCTACTGTCAGGAGGGGTGAAAAACAGCAAAATAGTCATGAATTACAGCATTGAGCTAGGAACTCTGCATCGATTATGTCATTTAATCCTCAAAAACATGGTCAGAATTAGGGAGTATAGAGTTAGTAAATACAGGCACAGAGAAGTCGACTGACTTGGTAAAGGACAGAGATCTAGGAAATTCTCCCTACAGGGTTTTAAAATTATTTTCACTCATTCATTCAATATTTTTTTGAATACCAGGCTGGGCACCCATTCCCAATGCAAAGATTAAAAAAAGAGGCTATGGCTTACACATCAATGACACTTTTGGTGAAATGAGGACGATGGATGAAATAATATAAATAACCCTGAAAGTAAAAATTATGATGGGCTGTGAACATGGGTAATAGTGAAGGTAGGGTCTACATTAGATTGGGTGTCAGGGAAGACTACTTTGAGGAAGCAACATTTAACAATGGAAGGAAAAACTGGAAGGAAAAATAGACATTTATTGAGCAAAGGATTATGAGAAGAGTAGGAGGGATGGTATGTGCAAAGATCCTGAGGCACAAAAGAACTTGGTGCACTTTAAAAAACTGAAAGACTTTGGAGTTGACCAAATGTCTTAATTCAGCCAATGGGATATGAAAGTATGTGATGTGAGTAAATGTCTTGAATATGCTGGTGATTTACTATGAGAAGCACATGCCCCTTCATCCTAGGCCCAGAATAAGTGCACATAGAACCTATCTAAATCCAGCTTGCAGCAAGGAGCCAAACCCAGCCAATTTACATCTAAAACAGGGCTGCCCAGCCAAAAACTGGCAAATACTAGTTCACAAGTGATCTGAAGAACTGTGAATGTGGAAATAAATGCTTGTTATTATAGGTCACTCAGTTTTGGGTGATTTATTATGCAGTGTTGTTGCAGTAAGCTAATACATACTTTTTTATTTTTATTTTTATTTTTTTTTAGAATAAAAAGAATGAAAGAAAGAAAGAGGAAGAGATTTTAGAAAAAGAGAGAAAAGGAGAAAGAAAGAAACAGGAAAAGAAAGAAAAAAGAAAGAGAGAAAGAAAGAGGAAGAGATTTTAGAAAAGGAGGAAGAAAGAAACAGCAAAAGAAAGAAAAAAAAGAATGAAAGAAAGAGGGAAGGAGAATGGGATTCTTGTTTTATTGCTCAGGCTAGAATACAGTCTACAAATGGGTATTAAAAACCTCTTTTATGCCAATAATTGTGTTTAACAATGGAGACAGGAAGGAATAGGGGACGAAAAGAACAAATAAGCAGCCAACCAATATTTTATTGAAACCTGTGAAATGCTATGCAATTGCTGGGGAGTGATTTACTTCCAATTATGTGGTCACTTTTAAAATAGATATAATGTGATGCTGAGAAACATGTATGTTTTGTGGATTTGTGGGAGGATAGTTCTGTAAATATTTGTTAAGTCTAGTTGTTCCAGGTCTGAGTTCAAGTCCTGGATATCCTTGTCGATTTTCTATCTCATTGATCTATATAATATTGACAGTGTAGTGTTAAAGTCTCCCACTATTGTTGTATGGGAGTCTAAGTCTCTTTGTAAGTCATTAAGAACTTGCCCTATGTGTCTGGGTGCTCCTGTAATGGGTACGTATATATTTAGGATTGCTAGCTCTTCTTGTTGCATTGATCCTTTCACCACCATGTAATGTCCCTCTTTGTTTCTTGTGTTCTTTGTTGTTTTAAAGTCTGTTTTATCAGAGACGAAAATCACAGCTTCTGGTAATGCTAACTGGCTGTTTTGCCCATTAGTTGATGTAGATTCTTCATTATGGTGATGCTCTTTACCTTTTGGTATGTTTTTGG